>MVJL01005812.1:0-42045 GCA_002156465.1 Macrocentrus cingulum | reverse complement strand
AAAAAAAAAAAAAAAAAAAAAAAAAAAAAAAAAAAAAAAAAAAAAAAAAAAAAAAAAAAAAAAAAAAAAAAAAAAAAACAACCATACGTTTTAAAAGTCATTTTAAATATTCTAATAAATTAAATTTATTGGATAATATTTTTATTTTAAAAAATCCATAATTTATAAGAATTATTTATGGATATAAGAATAATGTAAATACTGCACGAATATGAATGCATTAGAGGTATCATCTATAACCAGAAAACTTATTCCACCTTGGTTGTGCGATCGTGAAAAGAAAAATGAGAGGAAATTTTCCGGCTACCCATCGTATATCTCATGAAGCACATGATCGAGCGCATCGTTCGAGCGCCTCGATTATCCGCGCCAGTCGTCGGAGAGGCATCGTATACGACCATCGATATATACGAAGACGAAGATTCAAATAAACAAGAGCAAGTATGAAGCTAGGACTCGTCGAAAAATCTTTCGTCCGGGTGAATTCGCATTTTACGCTAAAACGTTCACGGAAATGCACGGGAATCGTGATATTATGCAAATCAATCGTTGCGTTCAAATTTGTTGAAGATGACGGCATGTAGAGTTTTCTAGCATTTACTTCTGCCATGCAACTAACCTACAGTGCCACGTGCATACCATACATATATATCGTTATGTATCATAGTCCGACCATATATACTCACGTACTACTTGATTTTTATTTACTAACTTGATTCACTAGAATTCTATAACTTTGTGTGTACTTTATCTTTCACCCCGTGCAATATATCACAAATCACGACTTTTCCCGTTGCTTATGATGAACAATGGACTATCTTTTAAAATATTACTCTTGTGGGTTTTTTTTTTTCCCCTAGTATAATATATATTTATAATTTTTCATGGCTAATAAATTTGTAAATAATGCATTATTTTTTCAGAAACTTTTATCGAAGTATTTAATATTTATTTTTTCATTAAAACGAGAAATAAAATGGGAAATGATTTAAAAAATAATTTAAACTCAATGCTCAACGCTCAATGCATCACTGATTTAGATCGCTTTTAGGACCTAGAGACCGTTGTACTCTTCTTACCTGCGTCATAATTAATTAAATCAATAATTGCTTACTTTTTTGGGCTCTCAGATATACTTTCGAAATTTTTTTTAGAGCATTTTTAATCCATATGGAAAGCATTTGTCGATGGAATGCTATTGATTTACATTGAGTGAAAGATTTTTTTTTCTTTTATTTTCATAAATCAAATCATTCGTAATAGTCGTTCAAAATATTGTAACCATAGAACGGGGTTATAATCTGAAGTGTTGCCTAAAAATAATAATAAAATCGAGATTTTGGTTAAAACATATCTCGACTTTAAATTCATTATTAATTTTTTTTTAATTTTCAAATTAAAATTGTTGAGTAAAAGATATTTAAACATAAAAAAATCTTCTACACAGGCTGATTTACAAAATACTGACTATTGTGACAATTTTATTATTTTCTTGAAATAATCTTGAAATAATTTTTCATATTATTTTCGTTAATGTTTAATCTCCGTAAATGAAATTAAAATATTTTCCATAAAAATCGACTTTTTGACGGTAAAAATTCATATAAAGATTGAAAATGTATATATTTATCTAACTTTAGAAATGTATATAATTTTAGCTATGAGGAGTTATGCAGAAAAATGCATTTTTTTATCAGTGATTCTCAGAATTTTATCTCTACCCTCATATTAATATATATTTTAAGCTGGATTTTTCAAAAATGCCTTTTTCACCTGCCTATTGATCAGCAAAAGAAGGGCCATGGAAAATTTACTGATTTTATATCCAGTAGATGAGGCATTTTTTTCACTTTGATTCTGAATTTCCAAAAATCCTTCCTCAATGCGTCTATACATCACAATAGGGAAGCTGCATGCAAAATTCCATAGTTAGAGGTTGAGTAATTTGGCCTGGTCGATGATGAGCTATTAAATCAGTCAGTCAGTACTTACTCTTTTATATAAATATATCGATTAAATAAATAATTATTCACTCCAGAATAGTTGCAGAGAATCTAAATTACCAAAAATATAATTTTGACCATTAATTTTTAATTAAATAAACCGTAAGGCATGTCGCGTTCGTCGGATCACCGTATTATTCCCGGCTTGAGGCAACGCCAGAAGGTAGACAGATTTCTGTAACGCGACTCTATCAAGATTATTATGCTTCATCACGAGGAAAACGATATAGCCAGGAGCAAATACAAGGTTACGTTGATAAATTCCATACTAAAATATTTTTACAATAAACCAAATAAACACAAAATGTTAATTTTTTCATTCATATCGATCATTTTATCATTTTTATGACCTGTGATTGTGTTGAAAATATATGTTCGGGATGATTAAAGTTCAGTGTCAATTTTACTAGTTCGGAGTAGTTAAAATTTAAGTATTTATTATAACTGAATGAAATTCTAGTATCCTTTGATCCCTAATCAACATTAATCATTTTCATTCTGTTTCATTTGCAACTTGAGCTTTGATGGCTTTTAAACATATTGAACTGCTGTGTAATTATATATAAATGAATCAATTTCAAACTGAACTAATGGGTATGCAAAAATCTATTGAAAATTTGATGTAATTAAATGAGTTTGAGTGCACAAATATCTAGGCTACATTGACAAATATTTGATAATAAAAAATTAATTAACATTTATATACAATATTTCAATCTCAAGTATTTGAATTTTTTTTTTTTGTAGGTATTATTATTTAATCACGAACCATTATATTGTTAAAAATATCATTTTCGTTATGTTGTAAATGTCATTTTGATATTTTTCCGAATAATGCATTAAAAATTGAGTGATTTTGAAAATAAATATATCGTAAAAAAAATATAATTTCGGGATGAAATAATATTATTATTAATTATATTGAAGTACACTGTATTATAATTAAAAAAACTACTGAATCTTAATGAATAAATAAATATGTATAATTTTATTTAAAAAACTATTTTGTCCATACCATAAATTGTTCCCAAGTTTCAAATCTAAACATATATATAAGCGAAATACTCATTCTATGACTCATCATGAAACTATTTCTATGTGATTGACTTAATATGGCTATTTGCATGGCTTTTGAGCATCTTGAAAATTTTGAAATATCGTTTTTTAAGTCAGATAATACGAAAAATGATTTTTTAATATTTACAATAATTTAGTTAAAAATAAATATATATATGAAGTAGTATAAGAGGGAATGCGCGCGTTTAAAGCACCGGAGAACACCGAGCTTGCACGAGGACACTGCACGAAAGTACGGGGTGGGGAGCACTCGTGTCGTGATCACGCCGAATGTCTGCAAGCCTCAGTATGCTCGTGAATTTCAGCGCGCTCGTTTTCTAGATACTCTAGAAGTGATATTTTGTCATTCGGCGTTTAGATGTAGTGAATTTTCTGTGCTTCAAAAATAAAAAAATTTTCCGCGTTAAAATATAATATTTTTTCAGTGAATTATTTATATTTAAACTAATCCAACTATTCAAACCCTATAAAAAGTGTGAAAAGTGTTTTTTTTTTTCTCTTCATCTCGCGATCATAAATTTTTTATTACAGTTAATTAAATTGTTTAAATGTGATTTTACAGTGATTGTTATCTAAGAATTTATATCGTATATACTTCATATTTTAGCAGAACGAAGTTATTTAAATATTTGAATAAAAAAAAAACTCAGTGAACTATATTATACATATATAAATTACGGTGCGTATAAAAATATTTGAATTAAAATGAATAACAAGAAAAAATCAAAACTAACATGACTAAAAAAAAATTATATTTTATTTTTATTGTTCGAAAAAAATTTTTAAATCTCGAAATTTTTATAAAAATTCTTTCAAATTTTTTAATTTATCTAGTAGCTGTTAAAATTAATTGTAATTTATTTTTTTAAATTAATATTAAACGAAAGTTAAATATTAGTTGGAATTTGTATGTAAATTTAACTCATAAAGAATAACTTTCCTTGAGGACAATATAAAGGATAAAAAATAGTATTTTTTTTCTGTTAAAAAATGCCGGGTATAAAATCACAGCAACAACATTTTTACACCATGCTTTACGATTAATTTTTGACTGCTTTACATGTGAAAGGATCGTATGGTATGAAAATATATGCATAGAGGTATACATCGTATACGCATACACCTATATACTGAGAGAACTTTTTTTGTGCCGTCCGGCTATGCGATAAATGGCTATTTTAATTCCCAGGCAGATTCATAAAAAAATGTATTATTTATAATCTCACGATTAGTTGGTGCTCTCCATTTTGTGCACGCGAAATGAGGAATAATTTTTTTTTTGGTAGAGATTTAAAATTTTATAGAAATATAGAGTGAAGAAACTCTATACTGAAATGACTCAATACTGATCTATTTATGTATTAAACTGAAAAAATTATCTTCAGAAAAAAAAAAAACATATTTCACAATTTTTTTCATGAAATAAACAATTTATTATTCACCAAATTATCGAAAAAATTTATTTTATCGAAATTTTAGTATTCGAGTGTTTTTTTTTTCGATTTAATATTAAATATAGTTTTTTTGGTGCATTATATATATATATATTTTTTAAGTGACGATTTCTTTTGAAAATCTATAAATATTTTTACAAATGTTTTTTTTTTTTTTGTGTTTGAAAAGTGGGAAATTTTTATATTTCAATGACGTTTAAACTGAAAATACTAAAAAGCGTTGCAGTAAACCTTTTAAGACCCCCGGTTGCATTGAACAAAAAGCTACTTTACGACTTTTATAGAAACGTGTGTGTGAAAAGCACTTGAGCTGCTATAGTCGACAAAGAGTGAACTATTGATACTCACTTAGGCACGTTACTTGTACCTAATTTTATGGCGCTGGAAAACAATAAATTTTAAATATATGGTGAAACCATAGAGCATATCTTTTTTCGTTATTGTTATAAAAACTTTATAATTTGTTTTTAAAATAAAATAAGTCAAATGAAATGTGGGAAAAACGTAATCATACAGGCACTGTATATATCGCGGCAGTTTTCATACATAATTCAGAAAATATACCGAGTTTTATGCGAGTTTTAAATACCAAACAGTATTGGTGATAAATAAACAGATTTTGATCAATTTCAAGTGTTTTCATACAGAATTGCGGCCGAAATCGAGCTTACGCCAAAAAAAAAAAATCCAGACCGTCGTAAAAAATGATAAAAAATCATTAATTATAACTTAAAAAAACAATTACGACACATAGAATTTTTTTTAATGAAAATTTAAGTGTCGTGAATGGAAAAAAAAAATTTTGCAGTAATTGAAAGTGGTAAATTGTACTTAGAAATAAATTAAATCAAGTGGTAATAAGATTATATCTGATGGATGAATAAAAAACAAATTTTCGAAAAGTTAGAACCTTGCGCGATTTTTTGACCATGAAAAAATGCATCCAGGTTCATTAACAAGATAATAATCATTAAAAAATTTTATTTTACAAGACATTTTGATATTTTATAAAAAATATAAAAATCCCGATGCTTACCCATGGGTAAAATCTACTAAAAATCGACGTTTTTATATTTTTCTTATATTATTATTTTTTTTATATTAACAAAAATTTTATATGGGAAATGATTTGACAGAACAGTTGTACATACATCCTTAACTAGAAATATTATCGAAAATATACTATAGAGCACTTCTTATCGATTCGCATAAGGGGTATGTAATAAACGAAAACTTGAGTAAAATTGAAAAATAATATTTTTTTTTTTTTGCGTATCTATTTTGTGGGAGTCAATTCTCGATTCAACGCTCCTGAGCACCCTTTCAGGATAATATCTAATAATGAATTAATTTCTTACTTCAGAAAAAAAAATCAATTTTTCTAATTTAAACAAGAAAATAATGTGAAAATTTTAATTTTTAAAAACTTCAATTAATATCATTACATTTTATATAGTTCAATCACTCTTTAGATGTCGTAAATTAAATTTCATTAAAATCTTTGACAATTATTTTGATATTAAAAAAGTTTTTCCTTAGTGAGAAAAAATTTTATTTGAATTTTTATCACAAAAAGAGATACGAAAAAAAAAAAATTAGCCATAAAATGTTGTTTGATGTTTATTTATAAATGTATTTAGCCCTTGAAAAATGTATTAAAAAACAAAAATTTAAATATTTCTCTCACCAGGAAATTTTTTCTAAAGTTTTTACAGAGAATTCAGGAAGAATGCTATAAAGCAGTTTGCTCTTTATCGAGAAATAACTCATAGTAGATAGTGTAAGCGTATATATACACAGTGTGAAAAGAGCGCGACGCGAGAGAACGGCGAAGTAAAGAGATTGTGGAGGAAGGTGAGAGTGGAAATAGGACACGAGCGTAAATGCGCGATTCCCGATGGTCCTTGTTACACACTGTCTCCTCTCTTTATCTCCCGTCAGTCCAGTGTAGCTCGTCTTTTCGCTTTTCCCGCCACTTTCTCTCTCACTCCTCCGCTTTTTCAGCGATACTCTGCGCTCGAATAGCCTCGAGCTAGAGCAAAAAGTACTTACAAACTGCCGAGAACAGTGGACGCGAACTGTAATGGTGGACACAAGTGCTACCGTTATTCCAGGTATACTTCGATAATATCAATCTCATGGCATTTTCAACGTCCTCAACAGAAATTTACTATTTTTTTGCAACCTTTAAAATCACCCACACTGAGAGAACAATTTATTTATATTGTTTAACTCATAAATATATTTGGTACATGTTAAAAAATATAAATTTATAGTTAGATTATTATAAATCGATTTATTAACAATAAATCTCGTGATATTAGTACGAAATATTTGATTTTTTTACATTAAAAACAATTTTTTATCGTTAAAATTGATTTATTAACTGTTAATAAATCAATGTGTGTGCGTATTCCCTTGAAAAAAACCGATTTTAAAGGTTTTTTTTTCGAAACCGGAGGTAAAAGGATATAGTTTGTAGATAATTAAAAAAAAAAAAACACTTTCCCAAACTTTTCACGATCGAAACGACCTCTTTTGCTCCCCTGGTGAACAATGTACTGTTTTCTCGGTTATTTTAATCGATAATTTATTCTTCAATAGTGTGGTGAATAAAGGAATTTTTAGATCGCAGAAAATTTCCATTAAAAAACATTATGATCAAGAAGTATAGAGAGAAGTAGGAGCAAAACATTTATTGGAAATATGACATGCAAATTTTTTAGCTTATACAAATTCGTAGGCTGCAGGCGTTGGTTAAATATAGGTACAACGAAACCACAATTTTCGATAGGAATTTCTTTTTTAATTTTTGGTTTAAAAATTATATATAGATAATTTTTTGCGTTGAGCAAAAATTTTTTTGTTCCAATTTTATATACATATTAAAATATTCTACATCGAGAAAAAGCGAGGAAAAAGGCTGTGTTAATAAATTCAATTCTCTTTGGGTATTTAATTGGTGAAAAAAAAAAAAACAATTAAAAATTTCGTTGACAATATTATTCGAGTAGGTGTGCAATTGACGTTTTTTTTTTTTAATTATATTAAATGTTAAAATTTATGTCAGCCCCGTGGTGAGTATATTTCGAATTTATACGCAGGTGCCGAGTGATGTCTGACATAATACTGATATTTCCACTTACCGCAGAATATTCCAATCCCTGCACGCACGAAAATAACACATGTTTTTGCACGATGAATATGTCAATTCGAGTATATGGCTTTTACACAATATTCTCCATATTGTTTGTGGGTAATAATTTTTTAATTAAAATTTGTAAACAATTTTGTAGAAAATTGACATCCTACAGTAAAAATTAAATTACACATTTAAAAAATTGTAAACAATCGTAAATTACTATTTTTTATGTAATAAACATACAAAACAACGTTTTTATAAGTAAAATCTCTTTATAACATAAAAATCTAAAGAAATATCGCATAACTCGTCTGTACAATGATACACGCGTCTTCTTTAAAAAATTGACGATCAAAAAGTACTTTTTTATTATCGCAAACAGCCAGTGGTAAAGTAAAGTATGCTAATATGTATTAAAAAAAAAAAACGTGAAATAAAAGGAGAAAAGTTTTTATTTTCGATTTTCAAACTTTCAGTACAAAAGTTTTCTTTTTTTTTTTTTCTTCATTTTCAAAAGTTTTCCCGTTGAAAATTTCAGTGAGGTGAAAACTCGGATCTCGAGAAAATACGTTCGGCAATTATTAATCAGCAGAGGCGGTGGGAATTAAAAGAGGATGAATTAAAAGACCGCGGTTGGGCACCCTTTTGTTTGAAAAGTTTTCGATTGGAAGATCCGAAGAAAGAAAAGGAAGACGCTCGTAATTGCTCAAGGCTCTGGGCACTATCTGCTTGTCTGTCTGTTTTATATATATACACAAAAAATATAGCTATTCTAAAGAACGAGTATACTTAGTACGTCAATCGAAGTCAACCGCTGTCGAAAGACTTGGAACACAGATTAATGATTTACCCCAAGATTTCATTATCTAGGATGTTCTCCAAGACCTTTCATAAGTCTCCGCGAAAGACCTAGATAAATACGGTGTCCTTAGGTATATCTATACATATATACATAGCTAGTGCACATACAAACCTTTAAAATCGTCGCAAATTAAATTGATCAATCGAATCGGCAAGAGCGCTTCTAGAATTACCATCACGTAAACCTGATTAAGTTGATCGCGCTGCAGGAAAACTCAATTCCTGTCGATCGATGGTAATTTCTGATAATTACATTTTATTCGAGTAGTTAAAAAATACTGTGGTTTAAATAATATTTCTTACATAAACCTCGGTTTTTATAGCATAAAAAAAATTGCATCATAACTAATAAATTAATTTAAACTGTTATGTGTGAAAAAAAAATAAATTTTCTGTTTAAAAAAATACGTTCGATTCAGTCACAACAGGGAAAATTTTAATTTATTAAATATAAGAAGAAATTTTCATGAATATCCATGTGAAAAATCATACAACAATTAGTATAGAAGAAAAAATTTTATTGTCCTGAATATAACAAAACAATTTGAGTAAAAAAAAAACTTTTGTGTGCATATGTTAGATGAAAAGTTAAACATTCGTTAACATATAATAATATAAAATACCTGACGACAGAGCAGTTGATTATATTTACTGTGAAAATATATTGTGTGCAGTGATCCATGCCTGCGTGTGAGATGACGAGCAAAATCAGCGTCGAGCAGCGTTTACAGCGACGTCAACTGGGTGGAAAGTAAGCAGCTCGGATGAGAGAATGGTTCGCGGATGATAAGACAGAGAGGGGATTCGGACCGTCAGTATGCTGTGGATGATCGTCTTAGCTTTGTACTTCGAGATGTCGACCCTCGTTGGTGCACTTTCCAGGAAGACTACCCTACCACCCCAAAGCCTCGATGACAATAACCTGGCTAACGATGAGGTCGATCGTGCGAGTGAGTATTTTTTTTTCTTATAATTCCTTTTAAGTAAAATTTGACGTTTTCTGGGCTGAGGAAAAAATTTGACGATAAAAAATCGAGTTAAAACAGTTGTTTTAACAGGTTTTTATTGTAATTTGGTTTTTTTTTTTTATTCGAAATGGGGATTTTTATAATATATTTTTTACCGAGAAATGTGTTTTCATCACAGTCTTATATTTATTGCTATATCAACAGTAAATATTATATCCTCCATGCAAGATATTTTTATCCTACACAACTTTGTCACGACTTGACGTTCGATACTGACCCTTTTATCGCTACATCAAAGTAGAATGAGCAAGCATTTGCGAGTGAAAGCCCCAATTTATCACCCCCATAACACCGACACCGACTAAAAGAAATGTTGATGAGTGGGCATCAATTGGAAAAGTGCTCTTGTGAAAGTCGAACATGTCACTACGTTTAGTTGGACAGTTTTTTTCCTCTACTGTTAAATTAAACGCTGATTTATAGTTGTGATTCATTGAATACCTCTATATATATAGTGAGAATTCTAAAATTGATTTATATTATTTTATTATGTTCATTTTTAGGATGAAACTCAAATAATTATGACAAATTCAAGTCTGAAAAATTCGCAATTCAAACGAAAAAATTATCTTACTCGTTTAAATCAAAATATCATTAAAACTACTAAAGATAGGAATTTTTCTTATGATATCATTTTTGTAAGAAATTTTATCAGCTTTAAAAAAGGTCTCTAGCAAAATCTATCTAATTCGTGTTTTTATTACGATATTCACCAAAATAAAATCTTTTCAACTTTTAAACATGCAATTAAAATTTTTTTTGAATGAATAACAAATCTAATTTTACAAATAAATAACAAATTCCATTAAACGAATTCGTTATTATTGTAAAATCAATTTTAAGACTGATATGAGGAATAAGATCAACATCTGGAGCACTTTGAAATTTTTGAAAATAATATACCTATCTCAAATACACGAAGTATATAGCCCGTATATAACCCGTTATAGTATTTAGTATGCATATTATGCTGTAAGGATGCATCAAAGCGCTCAAATTTAGTGGATCGATATATTCTATCGCAAGATGTTTCCTCAAAGCACATTGTGAAATTTCACGACGATCGGTTATAGTGACTCTCGGTATATAGCATCGATGACAGCTTGGCGCACTGATAGAAGCTGAGTATATAGAACGATTCGTGGAGATATGTTCAATTCTTCGAGATATATCCTGTGCGGTGAATTTTGACCACATATGTCGATTTCATCACGACATTCTGTCGATTTGTGGAAATTGGACTCGCAATGCAATCACAAAATTATTACTTCTTATCTAAAAAAAAATTTATACGTTATACCATTTATTTTCCGCAATTTTAAACGATTTTAATTGATTTAATAAAATGAAATAATATCTCAAACTAGTCTATAAGTAGATAGTATATTCCAAAGTTTTATTGCAAATAAATCGGTTGGATTTTTGAGTTAGAGATAAAAAAAAATTAAGTTGAAAAAAAAAAGTAGTCCCTGCGTCAGAGCGAGAATGATTAAACGATCCAGTTGGAACGATTAAAACTTGTGAAATATCGCCGCGGGAAATTGCCAAGTTATGATTATATACCTGTCCTATATCTTATCCAGAGTCTTTCGATTAATTAAGCTTCACAACTGAAGCGATTCACCGACCGAAATGCAATTCTTAGATTTTTTTTTTCTTTATACTTTCACCTGAGCTATACTTACTTTTAGACTTGATCTTTTCGTTAAATATTATATGTTTTTTATAAAAACGTAATCTTGCGAAACGACAGAAGATTATTTTATTATCTTTAGACCACGTAGAATTCTGTCAACATGTCTGAATTATTACTGCTGCACATTCGAATTTCTTGGAAATGGACATCTACGAAAAAATAGTGGCCAACTGCCAACTAATCTTATTCGATTTAACCGCATGAACAAATATTAGATAAGGTTTAAGAGAAATTTCGTATGGCGGTCTGTAAACGTGATATTTTCTTGCCTCAGCATCATCCGACATCACCTGGATTATTTTCGTTTTTTGCGTTGAATCGAGAAAATATTTTTCTTTCACATCTTTAACACATCGAAAGTCAACTCCATTCCTCACCGGCTGTGTGTGATTATAGAAAAGCGAAAAAATTCTCTTGTAATAATATTCTACTCAGACATAATTTAGAAACACTTAAATGTTAGTTCCACTGCAAATTAGTTCACTGAAATCATGATTAATAATTTTTGACCAGCTTAAATCGAACTTTCCTCAGTTAAAGCTGTATTGAAGGTAAAAATAATTAATTTCTATGCTCATGTAGCATATTAATCGTGAAATTGCGTCCCACTACCATTCATTTTTGTGTTTAGGCTACCGAAAGAATCTATGGCACATCATAAAAATTTAATTTATTGAAGATATTAGTAAATAAATAATGTTATATAGAAAACTTTTAGAAGAGAAACTGCCCTGAATGCAACTTCAAAAAAATAGAAAATCGGAAATTCATTGTGCGAAATAGAAAATACAAATTTTTTGTGTCTTTGAGGTTACGACGGAACTTTTTGGTGGTATAATTGTTTGAAAAATCAGAGCAGAATACATAAAATGACGATGAATATCCATGACAATCGATTTTTCATGAGGAAACTTATGTAGACATATTTTTGATCACTAGTATTTTTTTACAGATTGAATTTTTTAAGAATATTGCATTTTTTAAACATCATATTTCCATTAAAAAAAAAAAATTGTGTTTATCGTAGCTGTTTATATCGAAAAAATTTCATAATTTACACATAAGAAATTCCATGTCAGAATCCCAATCGAAAGTCATTATCCGGTTTCACACGAGTGTTGTATACTAATTTGCGCTTACGCTGTTAATTGGAAAGTCAAACCCACCTCTTAATTAATTATACGTAATTAATGAATCACATTTCCTTCAAAGTATTCAACTTCAATCCTAATTAAAATAATGTTTTGGGGGATTATACATCAAACAGAAACATGAAATTCATTTTTTGTCACTAATTATTTGACTAATTCCGAGGTAGCCACTTTGATGGTTTTACTGGTTGAAATAAAAACTTCAGACTTGAAAAGTCTTTAAAGAATACACGATTTAATGCTGTAGTTGAAGGCAATATACTCTTTGGCAAGACTAATTAGATATCTTAGCTGGATAAGAAAAAAGATATTGATTAAAAAAGTCGTGAATAAATGGCTTATAGTGTCTTACTTTGATCGAAAAGTTTTGTTGATAAAAATGAAAATACACTTTGCAAATACAATAAACAGATTGAAATGGGCGTGCAAGAGAGAAATGATAATTCACAAAGATTTTCCGGGCTTTTCTGTGAAAAGAAAATTGTTAGAGGAAGAACAAAAGCTTATAAGAAATACCCAGAAGTGCAACTACCGCTATTATAATAGAAAACGTAAAAAAAAAAAGAAATAATGCTTTTCATGTCTGCAAAACGGAATCTCATCTTTGGAATTTTCTCTTTGTCAAACGATGAAAGTGCTGATGGAATTCGTTTTAACAAACCCGAAATTTCTGCGATAGAGTGTAATTTTTGTGGGAATATAAGGTATATAAAAGTAGTAATCAACTATTTATTTCAATTTTTAATGGGTATTTCACAAACACAGAACGAATTTCGAACTTTCAGCTACTCTAAGCTGCTATTGGCTATAGAAACTACGTAACTAGGGATTTTGGTAGTTAACTGGAGCTCAGAAATACCAAAGGGAGCCTCAATTTCTGCTTGAAATGGTCGTAGAATCATTTTAATTTACTAGTTTCAAGTAATAATTGGGAATTTTGATAATTTTAACTAAGTGGGGAGTTTGAAGTATGCTTTGATGCTGAAAATATATGAGCGCGAGAAGTATTTTAACCATCGTGATATTTCAGAATGAAGCGAAATATTGTTTGAAATTAATCGATCGAATTTAAGTTTATTCTTACGTAAGGAAAACCGTACGCAAATGGAACACAGTGCCAGTTGAAACAGTGACGTTTAAAAATCAGTCAGTAATAATATATTAAATTTTGATAAATACACAACAATGCTTCAATACAAATTTTTTTGTAATAACTAATATAGAACAATTGGAATAAAATAATTACTGTTTTATGGTGTCGAAATTATCACTGTTAGAAATGGAAAGCATAGATTTCATAAAAAATTTGGAAGCAACAATTTATCATAAAATTAGTGACATAGCAATTCAATGATTAAAGCCTTCAGATTTTGAAGTATAATTTGTATAAGTATTTCAAAAGACTATATTTCGTGAAATTTTTAAAACTACTTATTTTCCTAAATTTCTGAAAAAATTTTTTGAAATATTCAGAATAACTTTAATTTACTTTAATTTTTACATGTACTCCACAAAATACAGAGTTTCGATGATGACATGAAAAAAGTTCCATGGATTTGAAACTTTTGTCAATTAATGGTCTTATGATCTAGCATGTATGGTTTAAATTTTAAATCATTTCACCACCTGGTTTATGAGAAAATGTGACTTGAACTTGCGATTATACGCCGCTATCGCCCTAAGAGCCTATGTATAAAGAGCTATATTAGAATTCCCAATTTCTCGTAAACGAAGTCGACAAATTGAATAAAACTTGAAATATAGCTGCAAAAAAGACAGAGCAATAAATGGTTAGTTTTTTGTTTTGCTGGAACTTTTTTGATTTTTCGATTTTTAAAAATTGATTTTCTAATCAACGAATTAACAAAAAAGTTTTTATAATACCACTTTTCGATAGCCAACATGGCACTTGAATCTAATGAAATCAAAATTGGGCCTCTGACTGATTTAATATCGAAGATACAACATTTTGAATTTCTCTCATTTTGCGATAGCCACCGTAACTCCTTAATGCAATAATAAATGTTTATAATTAATAAATAAGTGCTTACAAAGAAAAAGAAAAATTTATTAAAAATAACAACTGTTTTATTAAAAATCTTCAATTGAAATCAAAGAGTGTTTAACTGTTAACTGCTGGTTGTCAATTTGAACAGAAAACAGGGCCAGAATTCTTCATCCATAAAAATCTAACCGATCATTGTATCAAGAGAGTCGGTAGAGTCTCGCGCCAAGTTCATGCGCAACTACGTTCAAGCGAGACAACCGAGTATCTTTACAGGAAAAATTAGGATTTTCGAATGCTTTAGTTTTTAATCTGTAATATCTCGGAAAATAATTTTTTTACTCCTAATTTCACCTTAGATACATATATAAAGTCGATGATGCTCTTTCCATTGAGGCTAAATTTACTGCATTCAGTGCAGTATTAAGGAAAATAATTCCTTATCGACGAATGTTTCCCCGATTTTTGGGACAAATCCGATTTTTATCTAGGGGAATTGGACATTTGCTGATTGGTTGTTCGGAATTTTCTCGCGCCTCGATTGGTTCATTGCAAAAAAACAGCTGAAATGAATTTAGACAGTAATTCGCGCGTTGTAATTGGTTGATAAAAAAACTACACAAAACCGTCTATTTGTAAGATATATACACAGCATGTTACTTTGTTTATTTCCAACTAACATTTTAGGTTGTGTCGAGTTCTAAACGGTATTAGGTTGTGTAATGGACTCTGGGGGAAGTAATACATCGATTACTGCAGCGTCGAAGAGGAGGTGAGGTCGTTTTATTCCGGTTTTTGCAGTGTAGGGATCCAAAAACTTTATATTATCATCCGATAATTAAAAAAAAAATATGTGAAATCCCCCAAAAATACAGCTTCGCTAGGGATCCAAAAACTTTATATTATCATCCGATAATTAAAAAAAAAATATGTGAAATCCCCCAAAAATACAGCTTCGCCGTAAAAAAATAGATGCCAAGTTCATGCGCCTCCACAAAAATATGTGAAATCGTTAAATTAATAACCAAGTTCAGTAGTTCTCATGAATTTTATTAATAAGTAGTAAAATAATTTTAAAAACTAGAAATTTTGGGAGTTATAAACCTGCTTGGCGCGCCTTTAACGTCGTAATTTGAACATAAAGGCGCGGAAAGCTGGTTTATAACTCCCAAAATTTCTAGTTTTTAAAATTATTTTACTACTTATTAATAAAATTCATGAGAACTACTGAACTTGGTTATTAATTTAACGATTTCACATATTTTTGTGGAGGCGCATGAACTTGGCGTCTATTTTTTTACAGCGAAGCTGTATTTTTGGGGGATTAAAATTTTCATAAATTCTCATCGCAAGATATAGTGTTAAAAAAAATTGCAAGGATTTTTGTGTTTCAAATGATTTTTTTAGTTAAATCTGAAAATATCCCGGAATAATATCACAAATAAATAAATAAATAAAGAAAGAAAAATTTCAACCAACAATGCATTAAAACGAAAATTTTATATAAGTATAAAAAAAAAATAAGTTTTTGGATTATTCAATGATTTCTGCAGTACTATAGAAATATTAATGTGGAAAACAACCTTTTATCAATATATGTTGAAATATGTTAACAAAAATTCTCTCTAAACTTAAGTTTGAAGAGTATTGAAATGCGACACTTAATAGCTGCACTATGTCGAGGAAATATGTCGTAAAATGAGCCTGTGAAAACTCACTCATTTTTACGACTTTAAATATATTTTGGTACAATTTTATGACTGTGGTCAAAGGACCTTTTATTCTAGGAGGCCCACTTGATCCACACGTGCATCCTTAAGGGTGGGGGTCTATGGGACTCAGTAGTTATAGTTAATTTTTACTTCACTTGTCGTTCAGACTAGAAACAGTAAAGACACAGCTCGCGCACTGCTAAAATATACGGTTCATTTCATTCCAAAACTAAAGCAGTTTGATTTATTTAATCCATAACCTACCAAAATTCCAACAATATACCAGCCGCATAGAGTAATTAATTACTATTATTTATAGCCCACTGACCTCGGATTATACGATAACATACGTGAATACTGTTAAAAGTTCCGTATTAATTAACTATAGCCTCTTCATATACCCACAGCTATAATAAAAATTACACAAAAATATTCATCTCTCAAATTTATATCGTTTGGTAATAATTATTAATTATCGTCACCAATACAATTTCTATAATAATTCTTGTGAATATGCTATAATGAATTTCTATTGCGATAAATCAAACATTTAATAACACCAATCTAAAAATATTAATTTAAAAAACATTCAAACTAATACGACTATAATCCATGAAAAAACAATTCTAAACCAATAAAACTCACGTTGTTATTTTAAATTCTAAATTCCTAAAAAACTAAAAATTTTTTTCATGAAATAAATATCAATTTTTTTTATTAATAACACATGTTTTTTTATTAGATACTAGAACAATAATTTTGATTAACTTTTTCTCTATTCATGTCCCATTTTCACATTTATTTTCAATGATCTTAGAATAGATGAAAATTACGAAGAAAAAGCTTGAAATTAAAATTAAAAATGGTTTCACTGATATTACCTGACTACTTACCATTCAAAGGAACAATAAAATAGCTGGTGACGAGGGTAGTAATCACGTAATTCTAAGAAATCACTGTATACTCAGGGCTATTCTTATATAAAAGACGTGCGTGGCAAGCACGAGTGACTGTGTCCTCTTTTTACTTTGGCTGACTATCTGTCTCTTTCGAATTCCCACTTGTCCCAAATCTCAAGGGAAACGTTCCAAATAAGCTTTTTCACAACGACGCTATCCAACATCTTGATGGGCATCATGCATCCAAGATATTTCAATCATCTTTTCATACTTTTTTCCCTTTGTGATTACACTCTGCTCCAGTTATCGTTCTTACAGCTCGTCTCGTTTTGTCACTCGAACAGCCAATTTCAACTATAACAAACCCAGAAGAATTCATCTTTCCAATTGCCTTTCAATGTCACACTCATTTTCTCAAAGTTTTATTCGTTCTTTCTTATTTAAGAATCACGTGGCAACTTTTCAAGGTAGTTTCATCGTTTTACGCCGCTCCGTACTCAATATCATCCCTTTAAATCGTTGCGTTTATTTACGACAATCATAAATATAACATTGGCAGGGAAACTACCTCTCAATTCAGTGATCTCCAGTCATTCCACATCGCTTGAACGGCGCGAGTTATGAGTGAGCACACCCCGACGATGAAACGCGAAGATTGCAGATCTTCAAAGTAAAGGCTGTGTTGAAACTGTTGCAAGTACCAACGCTGCCATAATGACATTAGAGCTTTACGTTTTGTGGCTCTCGTAATATCCCCGCGCACATCCCCCAAGTTAAGGTCGTCGTACTTTTGAGGGAGGGACTGGGAAATAACGTTTAACGGACACTGCCTTGATTCCTCTCAACTAAATTGGATACTTCGCTGAGAAAAGAGAAAAAACAACAAAGAACAGCGTGTGGATACAAACATATATTTCGGATAGATGTATTGGTACAGTCTGTATACATATAACTCACATATAGCAATCAATAGATGCCGAGCTACTAGTGAATACAGCTCAACTTCTCCTTTCAGCCACTTTTTTTGTTTGTGCATTACTGATATTGCCATCAATACATTCGCGTTTCGAGACCGTGGATATATCGCGAATCATATAGAAGAATGATTCGCATTGAAGATTGTGCGTTGGAGAATAAAATGAAGAAGAAGAAGAAAAAAAAACGTTGGAAATACCTGTATAGCAGAAAAATATTCTGATAGGAACTTTTGTTTGTTTTTTTTTTATCAGGAGTTTTTTTTTCATTTATTGAGAGTTTAAGTTATTTTATAGCAGATTTTGCAATTATTTTACATTGTTTCGTATAGCGAAAAAAATCAATCGAAGAATTTGAAGCGTGTGTAAAGGCAAATTTCACGAAATTTTGAAAAATTTTATATTTTTTAAATTATTTAGATCATTAAAATTTAAGATAAATCATTAAATAACACAAAAAAAAAAATTTTCATCGCCAGAAATTGTTTCCATAATATTTTTTTTGTTGAAACTAGGTAGATAAAGCGATATTACAATTCGAAAGTGTCATTATTTCTAAATTATGGGATTAGTTAATATAATAATAATACGTATTAAAAAATAACTGTTTAATGTGCTTAATAACATATCGATATTTTTAATTTTTTCAGTTCCCATTGAGGCCGTTCAAGGGGTGGCGGGTCACCGAGCACATCTCCCCTGCGATATTGTCCATCCCCGTGACCCGAATGACGCTATTTCCATGGTACTCTGGTTCAAAGAGTCGAGTGGCGAGCCACTATACAGGTATATCGATATTTATAAGCAATATATGTGTAGTGGTTTATCCCCTTCGATCGCCATAGTTGGATAGAGACATGCACTCAAGTCCCTGAACACCGAGCACTTCCTTTGCATATAAATGCTACCCGGTGATACTGCCCTTTTGCGAAATGCCAATTGAAAAATTGATCCGCGTGCCGGTGACTTTCTAAACCGCAAATTCAATCAGTATATTAACAAAAAAAAATTTCACGTATTTCCCGGCGGCAATGTTGAATTTATTTTTTATTCGAGAAATTTTTGTATACACTTGCCAACTGACAATAATCCGCAGAACAAGGTGCCGATGATATTTATGCATTTAAACTTATAATTATATCAAGCTAGCGAATTATTTATTTATTTTCTCTATTTTACTCGCTAATAAGCCCATTTTAACGGCGCACCGGTCGAACTTTCAAGCAGACGTTTGGAAATTTAAGTTTCAATGGTTCTACTCGATAAATATTCGTTTGCTAAACAAAGTTCAAGTACAATATTAATTGAGCATAATTGCTTTTTCTTTAATTTATGGCAAAGCTCAAAATTTTTATTTCATAAATACTGTATAGATTTTTTGTTAATATTTGAATTTTTTTATTATTTGATGTATTGAAATGAGTATATACAGAAAAAAAAATTTTTTTTTTCGTTTTTTGAGTCAATTTTGGATTTCTATTTTGTGATAAAAATTGACGTAACATTATTTAACTTGAGATTTATCTTTTATTTATAATTTTTCGATTCAAACTTCAATTTACGTTGTATAACAAAATTGAAAACAATATATTGCCTTAATTTGTGCCATTTAAAGTACTTGTCTGTAGAATTCAGTATGTACTTGACTTAAAAGATGAATAATAGAAGCTTTGAAAGCGAGTTTTCGATATCATATTGTCTGCTTACTAATGTAAAAATTCTTATAGGAAAATAGAACACTTAAGAAACTTTTACTCGACCAGCTGCAATGTATTACTAGTGATTAGAGTTGAAATAAAAATATCCATAAGTCTCGTTGTATATTAAAATCTTCTTATTACTAGTTTGTAATTTTTTTTTCGTTAAACAGTTTCGATAACTGGTGATCGAAACAGACGTCCTGCAGTTCTGCCTAACTTCCACGTGCCATTATCACGTAATTTATACTTTCTGATCCTTGTTATGAATTAAGCCGCGAGGTGTAGCAGCAGAAAAGAAGGATATGCGATCACGAACTTTCCGGAAAAGATTTTCATTGTGTAATTTTTCTCCGTGCAATAAAAAAAGTGTCGTATTTTCTCACACAGCATTATTTATAACATATTCAATACAAAACATAAAAATAATAATAATAATTGAATATTTCTACACGAATTTTTTATTTTTTAACACTAGCAACAGGAAAATAATTTTAAATGATAAAACTTGGACTGAAACCATTTACCTCATAGTTTTTTAGCAATTAATTTTACTAATTAAAAACGGCATAACTTCATGAATTATGACAAATGAATTTTTTTTTTTTTTTGAGTCAATAAAATACAGACGAATAACTGCTTAAAATTCGATAGTCTTCGCAATAATAATTTTTTTTATAATATTTTACCAGAAATTAAAAATCAGGCGGTCCCATTTCCTCAACGTCTCAATGCGCTACAGTGGAAATTTTCCAAGTAAACTACTTATTTAAAAGAAAAAAAAATTTTTTCTAACATCAGAGTATACATGAAGAATAATTCAAGAGCGCGATAACAGAGAATAACGGAGCGAAAGTTTTGCATATTGCCGTACGTTGGAATTATGCATGCTTTTCTATTTTACACGATGCATATATTCATGTTGCTACACAGGAAAATCAAAAACTAGGTTTGATTCATTTATTCACTCGATATACAACGTGTATATCAATTGATCGGAATACTACATCAAGAAAATCGGATGGAGATACATGAAATCGATAGTTCGATCAGAGAGAATAAACGTATGTAGAAGCAGTTTCAACTGCCTCTCAAACGTTTGTCATAAATCATCTGTTTACAAAGAGGACGCGTCTATCTAAGTGGGTCAATGGGAGCAATTAGAATCTAAATCACGACGTCAAAGGCATTACCTACATGTCAATACGCTTCATCAAATCTCGTTTAGTCTAAAAATTCAGATAATAGTATTCGAAAAATCCGCTTGAAAAACTCTAATATCGCTTGTGTTTTTTATCATATTTTAATTGTTCTTAAATTTTTTTTCTCTCTTTTAGACAAACCAAAATAAGGTGATGCAACAGAAGGAGGGTAGAAAATTTTATTTTTATTAAATAAGAGATGAAATTCAAGTAGTAAAAATAATTAAGCATATCATGAAGGTAGCGGTGAATTATTAATTAACACAAAATGTCATAATTTAAAGTTGAACAAAATTAAAAAATCTACATTACGAAAATAATAGTCAATCTAGACTTTAATCTCTTTACTCTCTTAAATCGAAGCAGTTCACTGTTCTATCCAGCGACTCTTAATTTAACCAATTAAAACAGTTGATGTTCACTGATTACTCAGTTCTATACGCACATTCGCGCTGTTTACTGTAAAACAACGCCTAAATGCCGCATAATTGATTGAACACATTGAGATCACGATATAAGCGTTGCGTTTAACCTTATATCTTCTAATCTATTACCGTTAGTTAAAAATTGTAAAAAACCTTTTCTACATTTCATTTTTTAGTGCCATCGCATCAGTTAATCGATGAACGCTGCTTCACACTTACAATAACCAAAACCGCATTGATACAGAATGTAGATGCAGAATTGAAACGAAAAAATTTTACAAGTCGCTGACTAAAACAGTGAATTTCATCTGCTAAAACAGTGGAAAACATTTTTCACTATTCGGCACAGTGAGTTTCGATGGTTAATCCACTGTTACTGATTGAAATAGTAATTTTAAACCGCAAAAACAGTGACGTTTTACAGCAGAAACAGTTGATTCTCACCGTTTCGATGTAAAATTTATTACAGACTGTAAGCTCAATGAGGAATTCTCTCTCTAATATATGACAGACGACCGGATTAAATTGCACTATAGAAAAAGTGCGAATTTTTCGATTTGCCATAACTCTCTGGCTGTGACATTGGTAGCGGCACACTCTTATAATCATACTGCGATGTAGCGAAGTGCTGAGTCAAACGCGAGCGTTAAAGCGCTGACGCCAAGAACGGAAGTGTTCGCCACTCCAACTTGCCTCCCACGTTCGTGCCACCACGCTGGCTCTATAGTCACGGCACAGTCAAGCCTGAGCGGACATTTCAGAGAGTTCGACGTTAAATTGGCGATTATAGTGCACTGACGGTGGAAGCCATTACATTAAAGAATATTTATCTCTTGAACATAGAGCCTCACGTGGACACTTTCACTGCATTATACGACGCGCGCGAGACGTCAATCGGAGCGAATACACCACGAGTTCGAACGTCCGTGTCGTGTAATGACGCCATTGTTCGCACCATTTACCGAGGTAAATGTATAGCGTGTGTGGAATATACTCCACACCAGCTCCACGCACCGCTCAAATGACCAGGCCAGTGCTATACGCTATTGAGCACGATCGTTCTATCCTCGTCAACTGCCCTGTAGTTATTGTTACGCGCTATTGTTAATTTCTCTCTTGTTGCATTGTGTGAAGAACTTACAATCAAAAATCACAACACCAAATGGTGTCATTTCCAATTGACTTTCCATCATATGTATAATAACGTTTTAATCGCTGCATCTGATGTATTTAACAATTTTTATTCAATTATAAATAAAAAACAATTATTAAAATAAAATACAGCGATGAAGTATTTCGTAAACTCTAGTAAAAAAACGAAATTTTAGATGAAGCTCAAAATGTTCTAATAATTTAGAAAATAAAACAAAATTGCGTCATTAAAATTATCAAAAAATCAGTTAATGGGGTAAATCAGGTATGATGGTAAAAAAAATAGTATCTCGGGAGAAAAGTATATAGACCATCCCAACAGGCATTCCAACAGGCATTTTTATCAGACAATTACAAGCGGGTTATTGGAAGGGTTTACTTTTCTCCCTAGGTGCGCAATATAATATAATAATGATTTTGTAGACACCACAAGTGTAAAAATGGAGTAAAAGCTCACTAAAAAGAACAAAAATTGATGAAATATTGATAGAGTTGCTTACAGAATACAGTTTTACTGATGGGAAATTACAGTAAAAACTTACTAGACATCGAAAATATTTAAACAGATGATTAGATAATATTTCAAATAAAGTCCACCACCACAATAAGCGAGTAAAAAATTTTTACACCCTTTTTCGAGTGCCTCATTTTTCTGCACATTCTCTTATACATATATTTAAGTATATTCTTGGAAATTTTTAAATCGATTCGGCAAATATTCTGATGAGTAAGAAGAACATAGGCTGAAGTAACAACTATCCAACTTTAAACGCATTTTTCTCAAAACGTTTTTAAAGTCGATGATCAAGATTTCTCAAAAAAAAAAAAACAATTACAGATTCATCTGAAATTTCAACAAAACCTTCGTAAATCTATACTCTTTAAGTATTAATCGAAGAAATAAAATTAATGATAATTAATTCTATTTTTTTAAAACAATTTTTCATGAAAATTTCTGTGGAAAATCTAATTTTTGTGTTTAAACACTCATCATTTTGTCAAAAATTGAAATTTGACTATTCCTTAGATATATATGTATATCCAACTAAAATAATCTGACTTTTATTTTAATTTCTGATAATCCAAACCAGAAATATCGTGGTCACTGTCAAACACTTTTTTTTCAGTACGCTCAGAAAATCGTCTGCAGGAACACACCAGGTCAATATTTTTACAAATTATCAGTACCACTATAAACTTAGATATTGTAAACTATAAACACCAAGATTTTTTAATTTTGTAAAATAAAATGCCTTTTCAGAAGAAATCCGTAAAAAAAGAAAAAAACGAATTTTTTCAGCTTTGCAACTGGATATAACACCTTAAAATAGTAGTCAATATTTTCGAAAATTGCAGAGATCGAATTATTCCTAAAATTTAATTAGTTTAGTTGAATCTTCTGGAAATCGAGTTGAGAGAAAAAAATTTAGATGCGATACAAATTTGTAGAATTATCACTTAAAACCAATTGAACACTGACTATTTATCGTTAGTATTTTTTTTTCTTTTTGAGACTGATCGATGGTCAATGGTCTCCAGTATGTGATGATTATTGGCGCCAGAGAAATGAAAAAAATTGATGGACGAAAGCTTTTGGCTGTACTCCAAGCGTCTAGTTATTCCCTGATGCCGCCAATTGCATCGTTCGCACTTTTCGAATTCGAATACACAGTCCCGTGCTTGAATAAATGAAGCGAGTAACAGTTAAAGAGGTGTAGAATAACGTTGAAAAGTATGACGACAAAATCATCTCCTTTTATGAGCGATCGAAACCTAAATTGTATAATTTACCTGACATTTCGTTTCAAGTACTAATTGTAGACGTAAATAATATTAATATAATTATAGACACACAAATGTCGAGTTTTCGCCATGATAAATCATCGATAAATTCGAGTGTGTTTGAACGAATCAACTAGATATATTTTTCTTGAAAGCTTCAAGCATTATCTTTCGATTACTCTCCAGTCGATGTTCACACAATTATTATTCTAGTGCCGTAGAACCAACACATAAAACGAAAAGAATCGTTTTCTGCTCAATTAGATTTTACTGTTATTTTCATTTCGAGCTACTCAGGATTATTGTTTGTCGTTTCAAATAAAAGACTTGATGCTTTTAAGCATGTGAAAAATTCTACATTTTTCGAATATTGTTTTTTGATATTTCAATTGATTTTTTGACAATTATATTTGATTTATTGTTGATCATAGTTTCATAAGAGTTTCGATTCGAAGAAAAGAAATTTTTTTAATGAATATCGTTGACTGATGTTATATGTAAAGTAAATTTTATAAAATATTTGATTAATATATGTTTCAGAGCATACACACGACATTTCAACTACTGAAGCGTGCGAATTTTTTTTTTCCTGCTTTCAAGACCTGGTTTTCCGAGTGTGGCTCAGTAATAAGCTTTATTATGAACATCACATGATTTTTCCAAGCATGGAGTGCAATTTAATTAGTTTGTTTAATTGGCACACTCGATAAAAATAACAATTTCAAATTCACATTAATGTCACGTTGGGATAAAATATTTTTTATTGAATTTTAGGAATCAAACAAGATTGTCGTTGGAATTTTTTGTTTATTCCGTGTTTACCCATATAGTTTTTTTTTAGTAATTTCAAACACCACTGAGAGAAGAATTTTATACAGTAAAGAAAATTTATCTGGGTTAATTTGACCCTTCACTGTAGCGAATTGCGTAGAACTCTACAACTACTCAACCAAATGGTTTGAAAAAATTAAAAGATATACTTAAAATTCTGTTTAAATTGTTTATTAATATTAAAGAGATGATTAAAATCTTTAACACAACAAAAAAAAAAATTCACTATAAAAATATTTATTTAAACAATCAAATTTTATCAAAAAATTGCAATTTTTTAGATTTCTAACATTTCTTGCTGAAAATTTATGTGACTTCTCTCGAAATACATTTAATAAATAAAAAAATTAGTCATCTAATTTATCTCAATCGAGAGTATTTATTTTACGTGCTAATAGACGCGATTTCTACGGCGTTGAAAATCAGCTGTGACTTCAATCTATTGTCAAACAAATCTGATAACTCATCACGCAACAACAATTGTCGAAATTTACAGTCAATAGTTTAAATGATCTCCGCCAATCAATAGTCTTATCATTTTCTCAAATCGTTGAGTGTTACATTCGATCAATGTCAGTGTATGGGTCCAGATGACCCCAGTGTGTACTCGAAAAGTTAATGTATAAAAAGTATGACTTGAATATTTATTTTTTCACTACCACCCCTTGGGAAGGGGGTCTTTTTTAAAATTATCTACATAAAATATGGCTGCAAATCAGCAAACAGTCAAATTCTTAGAGAACTTTCATCGGATCGGATTTTTTTTTAGAAAAGTTATTTATATCAGTAGATCTCGAGAACAAAGGGTAAAATTGATCATAATAATTAATTCGATTACAATAAAACATGAACAAATGGATGCCTAATATTAAAATTAAAGTGCAACGGAAAATCCATCAAAACCATATTAAAATGAGGTCATTGTTGTTATGAACATCACGTAATCATTATCATGCATATACCGACAGTAGTTTGGAAAGTTCTAAAATCCTAACGATATTGCAAGCTCTTGATGTGAAGTTTTCGTACATCAGCTTCATATATACATGTATGTCTTGTGATGCATTTCTTAACAAAGTTAGCGTGAGAATAATGTAGTTGTAATAATCGAATTTTCGATAAATTATGATAATCAAGCTCATACATAGATGCAATAATAATAATAAAGTGAGAATACATTTGTGCTATCTTAAAATATCTGTGAAATGCCAGACAGAAAGTGGTGTTTTATTCATAAGACAACAAACAGTAAGCTTACAATCAGTATTCGGATTTCGTTCAAAACGTCCACTCGAAAAAAGCTCACACGACAAATGCTTGCAAATGCAAAATCCTCGCAGAAAAGTGCAGATAAGACTTATATAGATGGTACTTAAGTTTTATTTACATTTACACAGCTGGTAAATATAAAAATTTTCCGACTAAAGGTAGACCCTTTCATTTCCAGCATCCATTTATGTATGACGGACGCGGCGTTAGCGAACAGCAAACAACCCTGAAAGCATTAGCTTCCTTCCTTTTCGCACACAGCTGTGTTCTCTCTATTTTCCCAGTCTCACCATCCAACTCTGTTCAGTCCTCGGTCAATTCAACAACAGTTCGCTGCATACAGCGTGCTACTACACAAAAATTTAACTGCTAAAACTTGGAACAATGCTCCAACTACGTAATTACTCTTGCGGCCAAACCCATTAAATCATTTACATGTACGACAAACTCAAAGTTTACGCGAGCTATATATGCAGATACATTTTCTTAATTACCCAACTAACCTGTTGGAACAACAAGTCCACATTTTGATCCATTTGTATATTATCACTTCTCATTCATATATATATATAAAAGAGTTCGATATTCATCCACAGCTCTGTTTTAAAACCCATCTCATGGATTTTTGTAAAATTTTGCATGATGTAGTTTTCTAAGGGATGGTAAAACTTGTTTTTATAAAATATTGCTCAACTATTATCGAAAAATATAGTCTACAAGTTTGAGAAGTCTTATATCCACTGCTAGGAAAAATCGTTTTTTGTTTTCGGTTATAATATACTTCAACTATGAGACAGATTTCAATAAAAAATCAGGCTGTGAATGACCAGGCTTTCTATTGGTACAGTAAAAACCGTATTTTATAAGCTGTGATTCAACTGTCTCAAATTTTTATTTTTATTTACCGAGCTTCTACTCCATTTCTATATTTTCAGTTTTTAAAAAATTTTTTCTGTCTTACATTAAGCACCCTCATTTTGCACCACATTTCTCTATATGCTGATATCAATTTGTTCAGTAATTATAAACAATTATTTCATATATTACACCATTTTCTCATCAAAATTTTCATAATTTTATTGTGATTTTTTTTTTCCATTTGCATGAAAACCAAAAAAAAAAATTTCTGTCTTAAAAAACTTATTTACTAATATTATGTTCGCTTTTTGGATAATCCAATGTTAAAATATACTGGAAAACTTGTTTATTCAACAAACATTGGTCATCAATGCTATTTTTTTTAGCGATTGTATTTATCACAAAATATATGTAAGTACTGTTCTTCTTACTTGATTGATACACAATTTACTATAAAAGTATAAATTTAGGATATCCAACTAATTTAAATCCGAATTTAAATAAAACAATATTTTGATTTTTTTTTATATTAACCATTTTAATTTTTTTTATCACACAATTATGCATAAAAAATAATGAAACTATATTTAAAGATTTATCTCTCCACGTTTCAGTGTTTTATGAGATTCAGAATTAATTTATGTTACATGTCTACTTTTAGACACTTACATAATTACTGAACTCATGTTTCTTTCTTACAAGACAGTGTACTATACGTGCACGGGAAACAAGACATTTAAAATGTCGGACAAAGTTAAAACCACAAGTGTCTGACGTAAAGACGTTTATAATTAATCTACGCAAAAACTAGTTCAAACTTAACATATAAAACCAACAAACTATTTTCCGACAATAAAAATGATAACTATCCACTGTGTCGTGTTCCACTATATCACACGTTATAATCTATAAAAAGCTTTATCAAAGATTGAAATAAATTTTACGGTGAATTTACATAAATTACTCCTGTCACATTTTGCCAGTATATGATCAAATATGATATTTTAATGCATTGCATATATTATTCAGCAATCATGGGGTGAATCAATGTGACCCTCGAGCACCAACAGGACGACAGACTCCATTTCGTTGAATGGATAGAGATCCATAATAAAATGCAGCGTTTGACAAGTAATTTTGTGATCAAACACGAGAGGAACACTGAACGCACTCGGCGGATTTATTGTTTCCTGTATGAAAATAAGTGTTATAATTATGATTGCATGTCATCACTAAGTGAATTATTATTTTTGAAGTGAATTACCATCGGAATTGGGCAACGGTTGTTTGCTGTCATTCCACTCATATAAATACGCAGGATATTTTGACCCCAACTGTCGTACAAGATTGGTAAAGTGCACAGCATTGGTAAATCGTTGTATTTTGAAGTGATTTCATTTCCATCTGAGCTTTGAACTACATAAAGCACTTGCATATTCATCGAGCCTGTTATATTTCGTAACCAAGTGAGCGTTATGTCCGGCCCTGTGGGATCACCGTCAACTCGGATATAATCGTTAAATTTCATGCCCAAATATTTTCTTTTCACATCCATTTCATAGTGATATATTTGTTCAATATTTCCCAATATTTTTGCCACGATTGTCGCGAAAAATCTGCAATCAATCGTATACCTAATTAAAAAATCTTTTTTTTTTTATTGATATTTGTAAAAAAAAAAAAAATCGAGGAATGTAAAATTGTAAATTGAATTATTTTTAAATTACAATATTTTCACGGTTTAACTTGTCGATTATACAATGAAATTTATTAAAAATAAAATTTTTATCGGATTTTTGTATGAAAAAAATATAATTTGCATTTTACATGACATGGTGACAGTTACAAATTTTTTTAATGCATATATTTTACGTGTTGCACACTCTGACGCGAATCATGGATGTGCTCTGCTCTCGCTCAGCCGACCTGTGGCCGTTGAAGTTGCATAAAACTGCATCTACAAAAAAAATACTGATCCGATGAGCTTAAATAAAGATTTTTCTGACAGACCAGTTAATGCTGGTTAGTTTATTATAAGATTTGAATAGTATAAAAGTTCGTTAAACAGTGTACAATTTTAAGATATAGTTATCCAATTGCTTAGATGCAATCCAATTTTGCTGATATGCCAAACAATAAAAAAACGTCGTTAGACAGTACGAAAATTTAAACAAATAATTAGATAATAGTTAAAATAGAGTTTGACAACATTAAAAAAATAATTAAATTGTATAATTAACACAATTGAGTAAAAAAAATTTACTCGCTTTTTCAGGTATCTCTATTTTGCCTGCATACCTCATTTCACTTCACGTTCCCCTATATATTTTAAGATATCAGGTTCACAGGTGCATTTTTCCAAACAAGTTAATTAACTTTACGCGATAAGTTTTGAGCAGTCACGAGGTAAAGTTGCAAGTTATCAGACAAACTTGACATAAGCTGTCATCGGGGACGAAAGTTTCTATTGTTAAATCTGCTCTCTAGATAATTTCTTACTGTTTTGATACAAACATCGCCTGTAAAATCTGCATAGGCATAAATGAATTATTATTATACTAGCTTGATGCTATTAATAATAAAAGTGTTATTAAAAAAATACATGATTAAATCATAGAGCACATCTCTTTCGGTCTATACATGTATCTTCATAAAAATATAAGAAATCATTCTAGTCACGGCCAAATTGTTGCAAATTCAATTAATTTATAATAAAATAATCGTGCAGGTTCATATTCAACTCTATTTTTGAGGGATCATTAATTTTATGAAATATACATCACATAGACGTGACATTCAATAATTTAAATATCAGAATTTAAATTCGACTAATGTAGAAAAATAATTTTGCATGACACACTAGCGCCACATAATGTAAGTACTAAAAAAGGCACATTTTACATTAAAGCAAATGCTGGAGAAGGACATTCAAACGTATACTGTCGAGGCTTGAGTGAAAAAAAAGAAAAAAAAAAATATCAGAAAAAAAATTGAAATTTATGTTTATATTTAGCATTTTCTTATTATATATTTTTTAATGAAAAAAAAAAAAATGTTAATTAACTGAAATAATCCAAACTTACGTAATTATCAACAGCACTATAAATCCATTTACTAATTGGTAACACATCTCAAAGGCACAACAACTCAAGTGTGCTCTGTATGCATTTCCATCAAGTACTTGAAAACCTTATCAAAGTTGTAGCCGGTAAAATTATGCAACTGCCGTCATGAACGCAGCGTCGTTCAATATCACTGGCACATAAGTGGGACCCATTAAAAACGAAGATTATCTAGAAAGTACACAAACAAGTATAACGATATGAATTATATCCAACTAAAACTTCCATGACAATAGGGAACCACGAGTGCAGTGGAAACACATCAGGTTGTGAATGTTTTGCAACGAACAAATTTGAGTTTCATTTTGTAACCCTTTCTTCTACTACATCCAGCAATTTCATCTCTGTCATTCGCCTTTGTCTGTAGCGTCGCAGCTGCCTCTCAATCTCGTCCGTGCAAGCTTTGAGCGCAAGTTCTCGCCAACCAGTCTCACGAAGCGAGCGTGGACGACCACGGCAACCCGACCCAGCACGCATAATAAACGTGATGCCCAGACCCCGGATCCCTACCTTCATGATGTAACCTCTAATCTAGCCCAACTCTTGCCTCAATGCGCATAATAAATTCTATTTGCCGTGTATCACGTTTCAAAAGCTTTTTCGCGTTAACCTGATATACAAAGGATGCGGCGAGTGCATATAAAGTTCATGTGTGTATTTGTCATGTCGTCAAACTGCAAATCCTGCATAATTGCACTACCATTCATCACCAATTTTTTCCCGTTTATGAATTTTGCTAATTGAATCGCTAATTGGAGTTGAACATGCGATTGGTCCTATGTATTATTGATGAGATTTAATTAACGGGATTAGTTGAATTTAATTTATATATTGAAATTAGTTTCCGCACGTGTATAATTATCAAATCAATAATTATGTATATAATTTGTATTTAAAAAATTCGCTATAGAATTGAGCTAATTCAAAATTAACTATAGGCAATTGTTAGTGATAGGGAAGACTGGACTCAATTGAAAGTTTAAAATCCTTAGAATTTATTGTGTTTATAGAGCAATAATAAGCCATCACTTTTGGCACGATAGATTTAGACACAATATTCGGCCATGAAAATTTATAAAAATTTAAATACAATGATCGGTTCCGTTTTTATCGATAAATTTTGGCGTTTTTTCTATTTTAATTGAAACCTCTAGCAGATTACAGTTGAAACACTCTTTGGTCTTAATTGAAGATTTGCAATAAAAGTTTGTTTATTTTTGATAAACTATTTTTTTTTTATTCGCAATCACTTATTTATTAATAAAAAACATTTATTATTGCATAAATCAATTGAAAAATTGAATTTTTGTCGATTTTGAATACAGGGGGGAGTGTTATTTAATTTTTTTAACAATACAGATATTTTTTTTTTAATAATTTTCAGAGAATATTGGTTAAATATTTTTTGAATTTGACATTTTTTAGACCATATATTTTCAGAATTTAGAGTCAGCATGAATTTCGTGAGAATTGAAACGTCAAAACTTAAACACTTAAGGACGTACATGCCTAAATTAGTCTAAGTCAGAATTGCAAGCTGCACTATTAAATGCTACAGTTAATTCGAATTTTTTTTATTTCTTGACCATTTTATAATAATAATTGATCAAAGTGAAAAATCGCACGAAAACCAAAACCTATAGATATACATTTTACATGTCGAACAGAGGGTATACACGTTTAGCGGCAGTTGAAACATCAGATAAAATCCCTTTTTTTGTGGTCAGACAGGCTTTAGCCATCTTACGTCCTTAAACATGTATTATATGTATTATAATTCAACGTTTAAAATGTAATAATCATAAAATAATAAAAAATCTCTAGATTTTTAAAAATTTCTAAATTATTCACTAGTAATAGTAAATCAACGTAAAATTTTTTTTCTTAATCAATCGAATTTTAAAATCACCTCTACTCAAATAACTATCAATCCAAGAAAATAATTATCTTAAATCTAGTAAATCACTTATTTTAATCAAAAATAATCTAAATTATTATTTTTTGAATTTGAATGATTGACATTTCATCATACGTAAAATTGAACAACGATAAGGTGATATATATGTGTTTAAATGATGAAATTTTTTTTTTTTAATTTTCTCATTTATTTATTTTGATGTACAACCTGTCAAGGTGTCATTTTTATCACTAAATATGTAGAATTGATTGATTCGCTTATCCAGTTTATAAATCATTATTTATCTCTCAGACAGAATTGATTGCAAAAATTAATTTTTACAAGTAAAAATAAAATTTTTTTAAATTGACCATTTATTATTTGAAAAAAATTAAATTTTAATTTGAAGTCTCATATACATCTTCGGACAATATTCAATCCACAATTTTAAATAGTTAAAGATTTTTATCAATCTGTTAAACTATTAAGCAAATAAAATAGTTTATCGTTTGATAATATTTTTTTAAATAACAAAAAAATCGAATTAAAATTTTTCCAAGTCACGTAATGATCGTATTACGTAATAGAGAAAATTTTTTTTTTCCTCTGAATAAATATACAAGTGAATAAAATCATTTGTTTCATTTTTTGACACCTAAAGTGCACATTTTCCACTTTCTATTTTCACCTAAATAATTTTTATATTTCTATATTTATTTCCGATAATAAAAATTGGTGACCACTTAAGATATCAGGCAATGGTCGAGCTGCTTTACCCTAAGTTTATTGCATCGTTCGGTTCTGCAGTTATTTTTTATTTCCATGAAAACATTTATTTCAGTATAACAGTCACGTTTTAAAAATTACTTTTAACTTTTTCTTCCAATAATTTTTTACGATTATAAAAAAAAAATCTAAAAAAAAAATTGCAATTTAAAAATTATTACTAAATCTAGGAAATAAAAGATCTAATTGTATTGTAAATTGTAAGCATTCCATAAAAATATAAAAAATCGAAATAACAACAATAAAAGGATTATTTACGCGAATAAAATTGAAATATCGGGAGATATGTTATTTACTGGGTCATTTTTTATCAAATAGCTTGAGAAAAAATCAGACGAAGTGTTACACCGCGATGTCGGATGATCGTGACACATTTATCGCGCAATTAATCTCGGCGGGCGCGAGCTAATGGAGTACATGACTTGTCAGGACACATCCCCGACAGGATTTCATAGTAACATTGAAATCTTGATACATATACAGAGTATGATACGGATACGGTGCGGTTCCCTCTTCACCCTTCGCACTCATGTCACCATCTCTCTCTCTGAGAACTGGCGGAAGTATCAGTGTCGCGATGATTTATCGGGAAAATAGCTCAGTTGAATAACTTCAAATCCACGCGAGTTTCCATTTCATATATCGAATATATAATATTCCCAGGCAATAATAGAATCAATGTTGCAATATACAGTAGACTGTGCGACACACATGAAACTGGATATATATTCACTTTTGCATCTGATATCGAGTCGCAACTTTACCCAATGAGTTTCAATATAAACTTATTGAACCGGGCTGACATTTTTACCTGCAATATTCTATAGAAACCTCCTCAACTGACGAATCGAAATACGTTTTTTTATAGACACAGACTGACTTTGTGCAGAGTGGATGTGTTTTTTTTTATGCTCTTAGTTTTTGTTATAAAAGTGCTAGTAGTTGGTTGTCAGCATAGTTCAAGTGGTATCGTTGTGATCGCCGTTAATTTTCGGTTGTGCTGATTAATAAAACTCTGTTATTCATCTTCAGCTCATCGAAATAAAACTCAGTTTGCTTTGGCATTCGCGTAAAGGTTAAGTAAACCTCGTGAGTTGCTTCGTCGTCGATTTACAGATTTCCTCGTGTCTAGTGGCGACATCTACTGTTTGTAATTGTAAGCTTGTGGTCAACATGGTAAAGGTAGCTTGTGTGCTCTGCTATGAACATATCGAGCGTCCCAGCGATGGACTTACTACAGGAGCGTCCTGTCAGCATAGTTTTCACGCTGACTGTGCACAAGTTAGGCTTAATGTTACTAGTGCGCGCGCTGCTGGAGTCAGGCTGCAAACTAAGTGTCCTGTTTGTAGTATTACTGATGATCGACTTGTTGCTTTGCTTGAGTCTATTAATGGAAAGATGGATGGTTTTGGAGCTAAGCTTTGCTGCAAACTAAGTGTCCTGTTTGTAGTATTACTGATGATCGACTTGTTGCTTTGCTTGAGTCTATTAATGGAAAGATGGATGGTTTTGGAGCTAAGCTTGATAAAGTTGTTGGAGAGGTTAAAGCACTTCGTATTGACTTTAATGGTCTCAAGGCTGAGCAGGCTGCGACAAGTACTAGAGTTGATGCCGTCTCAGTGCGAACTGACGGCTTGGAAAATCGTCTTATGGCCCTTTGACTTTAATGGTCTCAAGGCTGAGCAGGCTGCGACAAGTACTAGAGTTGATGCCGTCTCAGTGCGAACTGACGGCTTGGAAAATCGTCTTATGGCCCTAGAAGAAAATTCAGGAGATAGGCTGAGCAGGCTGCGACAAGTACTAGAGTTGATGCCGTCTCAGTGCGAACTGACGGCTTGGAAAATCGTCTTATGGCCCTAGAAGAAAATTCAGGAGAGGTCAAGCTGTCTGCTGCTGATGAGGCTGTCTTGCTCCGTGCTGCATGTGATCAAGTAGCTCATCAGCTTGTTGTAACTGGGCTTCCTGAGGATGATGGTGTGTCAAGCTGTCTGCTGCTGATGAGGCTGTCTTGCTCCGTGCTGCATGTGATCAAGTAGCTCATCAGCTTGTTGTAACTGGGCTTCCTGAGGATGATGGTGAAGACGTTAAGGTACTGTCTAAGACACTGATTGGAGTACTTGATGCTACTTTGGATAAGAATGAGTTTGTGGATGCGTTCAGGGTTGGTAAAAGGCGTCGTGTTGCAGGTTCACGTCGTAGTGGTCTCGTTGGGCCTCGCTCAGTCATCGTCTCTCTGAGAAGTAAAGATACTTGCAAAAGGGTAATTGAAGCTAAGAAGGCTAAACCAGATTTGACTGCCAAGCAGATTAATCAAGCACTTCCTGAAAATAAGGTTTATGTTAATTATCGGCAGCCTGCTCAACTTCATCAGCTCCGAGATTGCCAAGCAGATTAATCAAGCACTTCCTGAAAATAAGGTTTATGTTAATTATCGGCAGCCTGCTCAACTTCATCAGCTCCGAGATCGTGTTCTGAAAGCTTTTCCTAACGTTGAGCGTAAGCACGTTTGGATAGCAGATGGGGCGGTCTTTTTAAGGAAATCTCTCAACTTCATCAGCTCCGAGATCGTGTTCTGAAAGCTTTTCCTAACGTTGAGCGTAAGCACGTTTGGATAGCAGATGGGGCGGTCTTTTTAAGGAAATCGAGAGACGACCGGCCTGTGAAGGTTCTGCCGTCTACGGACTTGCAGCAGCTTGCTTTGTAGCTTTTTGGGTCTCTTACAACGTCAATTTTAACTAACAAATGTGATTGTTGTGTTCGAATGAATCACAACATTGCTCGACATAGAAATAACAGCCGTACAGACACGCTTCTCGCGCCAATACCTCGGACGTCAACCTTGCAACGCTCATTCCTGTTAGTAGGTACTGCATTTTGGAATTCTCTGCCACCAGCAATCACCACTTCGTCGTCATTAGCTGTCTTTAAGACTGGCTGTTACAATCGACTCATGGCTGTGGAGCGAGCTGAGGTCGCAAGTGCAGTGCTCTAGTGTCTGGTCAAATCATTTCTGTTTTCTTATTGTGCTTTATCATTGTGATAGCTTCTTGCAATATATTATTTTCAATTATAATTGACGTTGAGAGACCTTTACTTTTACATTTATTATTACTTACAGAACAATTACTAGCATATATTTCTTATAAAACTATAACTAGCATTTTTTCTGTTGTTTGTTTGCACTTACGTGCGTCTTTATAACTCTGTACATTTTTTGTATCGTCTTTAGGCCGTTAGAGGACTTCGTCCTACGGCCTATTTAATAAAATTACATTACATTACATTACATTACTTTTTACACACGTAGAAGGGTGTAAAAAGTGACTACAATTATTACACAGTTAGTGTATAGACATTTACATTTAACATGCTTTAAGTGTTTTAATTTAATACATTTGGAAAAAGTTGGATTAGCAATAAAAAAAAATATTCCAACAACATTATTGAAATCCCGGAAATATACGTCCGTATCAATTTTTAATAGCTTAAAAATGTTAGAAGTGAAAAAAACTTCGCTATCTTCTACGTTTGAATTTGACACATGTATTACATACTTTTTCTAGTTTTTGAAGGTCAATTTTTGATTGAAAGAAATTTTAAACAACTTCGTGCTACTTACTATTGATGGCTAATATATTTATCGTTGATGTAGAATTATTTCTCGTGGTATTATCTTTGAAAGTTACTTCCCCAGTCCCACCTTCTGTGCGATACTGTTTTGGGATTTTCAATAAGGGTATGGTATCTGCTTCTGTTAAATCAATCCACCAAATAAGCGAGCACTTCCGTTTTCTTTGATTTTGACTCATCGCAATAATTTTACATGACAATTTTCTAGTTCAATTTATTAGTTTAATTTATCGGTTAATGATCGCACCTCAATCTATAGAACTTTGTTCATTTGTTATAGGTAATTATTTTGTTCATATTCATTTGTTAATTCCTCGCTGAATTCACTTTGCACGTCGTTATCGACTATCTTAGATCAAAAATTTCTTCTTCCTATCAGGAATATGATCCTCTCTCCTAGATAATAATCAATTTAAAGATCGGAAGCATTAAGAATAAAATTTTTCGAGCCTTTTTAACGTTGTATCGGATGGTTCGAATATGAACTGATTGAAGATTTTGAATAAAATATGAATAAAAATAACTCTCATGGAAATAATGATAGATACGGGAAAATATGTTTCCAGGTTATTATAAAATTTTACTCGAGGATAATGATATTTTTCCTTCTTGAACTATATTATAAATAAGTCAAAAATTTTTTAAAAATAACTTTACTATTTTATAGATAAATTTAACGTCAAATCAGTGAACTACGCTCTGCAATATAAAAATGGTTAACAGTTTGAATGGAGGAATTTTTTACGTGGGAATATAACTTTCCTCTAGAAGCAAACCTGTTTCTCTCTTTATCATACTTCTTTTAGTCACTTCAAAAATGTTCATGAATAAAATTAAAAGTAGCATTAAAATTTAATCGTAAAATTTAAATATTAATGAATTTATTCTAATAAATTCTAGCAGTTATCTCAAATTTATAAAATAGAAAACTGAAAAAATAGGGTTTCAATGCAAAAAGAGCTTTTTTATACAGACAATCTCATTCCTATTGATAGTAAAAAAAACTGAAAAAAATTGTTTTTATCAAGAAAGTTCTCTTGTGACTTTTAACAGCTGGGGATTTGTATTAATTGTTTTATTTTGTAGTTTGACTAGAAGTCTACAGGAAATTTCACTACGAAGAAAAAGAAGTTTTTTTTCATCAGAGTTTATTGACAGAATATTTACCGGAATGCTTTTGAGATTAATCAGTTCAAATGAAGATATCCAACCATCCTTCCTTCGCCCGGGCGCGGCCAGATAATTATTATTTTCCACCCCTCTGCACAAAGACTACGACTGGAGATTTTTTGAAGGACTGAGGAGGATATTTTAGAGGTAGTTCAGGTGGATTTTTCGGGGTTTAAAAGGGTTTTTCGCGTTTTTTCTCACGAAATAATGCAATCAAGTATTTTGTTTTTAATAGTTGGAGGTGTTACACTTCAAGGGTTACAGTTGGATTAGCAAGGAGTATCTATGAAAGCTGAAAAAATTGCAGCTCTCAATCTGCATGCGGGGAGTGAAATATTATCTCGCGGCGCGCGGGCGCGCGTCCAGAGAAAATTATGTTTTTAACCCCTCTACATGGACATTAAGGGTTGGTGAATTTTTCGAGGGCATAGTAGGATATCACGGAACTAGCGGGGGTGGAATTTACAGAGTGCAACGCGTTATTCGACATTTTTCGAGGGATTTGATTTTGAATTTGGGATTTAAAAATAGTTGAGGGTGTTGCATCCTGCGACTTTTAGGTGGAATGTATTGAGGGGTGATCAGGAAAGTGGAGAAAAAATTTTCAGCTCCCAATCTGTGGGAATACATACCCTAGCGGCAATCTCGGGAAAGATGCTTCTATATTAATATAATATTATATAAAAAAAGATTTTTCATGTTTTTAATTCGCATATACTATCATGATGATTACTTTGCTCTTCGTTGCTTGAAATGTAAATTAATATCGTCTATGTAATTATTGTTTTAAGTACAAAATCCAACTCCACTCGGATCTGCGTGCTCTTATTGCGCGTGCAGCAATTCTATAAAGTGTTAACAATATAAAGCATTATAGTTGAATGTATGCTTTATTTTTTTCTGAGCGAGTAAATTCTGGTTCATGACAATTAGCAGCATGTCATTGCTAATTTATAATCTTCAGATCACATGCGAAGTAAATACTCTGTTTTGATCGATATATTCATGATAATGCTCGTCGAAAAAATGTGTTTTTATACTTCGATTGAGAAAAGAATGTTCGACTTTTCATTGAAATGAAATTCAACAGTAACCGATATCAAGAATAGTCTTTAATGAACAGCTGTATTCTGTAAGACAAAATTAATGCACAATAGTTCATTGTTTATACGGAAACATTTAACTATACATATAGAATTTTCAGTACACTTTAGAACGTTTAAACACGTTAATTGGTTTTACTAATTTTTTATTTTTGCTTGAAAATATTATTTTTATTATAGAGAAGCTATAAATAAAATTAATTTCATACATAAAAGTTGAAAATGAAGTATTTTCAACAAATCGCTTTAAAATATAGCATACATAAATAAATTAATAATGATGCGATACTATATGGGTGATTCCATTCGAACTGCGATTTTTTATGTCTTGTATCGTTTGTTCTCACTGGTCATTCATTAATAATTTATTAATGAAAGTTCTGTGCTAATTGGATAATTAAAAACATATTTCAACATTATTTTATATAATATACCTTGCTATTCAGAGAAAACTTTTAATATATCACTTATATGTCAGTACCTGTACCGTGTCGTGTCCACTTCTAGAATTTACCTGTAAATTGTGTATTTTTTTTGTCACAGTAAATGATTTAAACTAATTACCTTATAAATTCTAATGTTTCTAATGAAACTGAAAAGAATTGACATACGTGTTGTTTAATATATAACGTTTGCATTGAATTCCAGTTCAATTACTTTTGTCTTCAATTTTTAACGAATTTTTAAATTTGAATTTGTATGACTCGAGCGCCATCTACCTTAAGATTTATTACAGTAAATGATTTAAACTAATTACCTTATAAATTCTAATGTTTCTAATGAAACTGAAAAGAATTGACATACGTGTTGTTTAATATATAAAGTTTGCATTGAATTCCAGTTCAATTACTTTTGTCTTCAATTTTTAACGAATTTTTAAATTTGAATTTGTATGACTCGAGCGCCATCTACCTTATAAAGTTTGCATTGAATTCCAGTTCAATTACTTTTGTCTTCAATTTTTAACGAATTTTTAAATTTGAATTTGTATGACTCGAGCGCCATCTACCTAGATTTATGAGACCGCAGTAAACCACGTTGAAAGTACCAGTTACATGGATAATGTAAGGAAATTATTGTATATATGATAATGCATGGAAATTTATGTAGATTTATGAGACCGCAGTAAACCACGTTGAAAGTACCAGTTACATGGATAATGTAAGGAAATTATTGTATATATGATAATGCATGGAAATTTATGATATGTCAGTACCGTGGATAAATTTGTCAGTACCGTGGAACGGAAAATTTTAAATGTGTTTCTTATTCTTAATGCTTTGAAGTTGTAGTAAAATCCTTTCAGATTTATATTTTAAGAGTAAAATATAACGGAAAATTTTAAATGTGTTTCTTATTCTTAATGCTTTGAAGTTGTAGTAAAATCCTTTCAGATTTATATTTTAAGAGTAAAATAGATGAATAATACTCAAAAATAGGTTACAAAAGTTTCATTCTAAAATCGTGAAATTTTTAATAAAAAAATCACAGTTAGAACGGAATCACCGATATCTTCAAGGAAACATTTGAAAAGCTGCATATTGTTTTTTACTGTATTAAAATCATTATGTATCAACTGGACAACATTATGTATCAACTGAGCAACTGGACTTTATCTTTGCATTAAGGAGTATACTGAAAATTTTCCAAAGTTACGCAGCGTTCTCAAATATTTACCACACCCTAGAAGCTCTATCTGCCTCAAAAATGTAACGCCAGCCAAGGCCTTAGCCTGTCTCGAAACGTTATATCCGTCGAGCAGAAATAGTCTAACTATGAAAATATTCACTAACTAAAAAACCAAAAACACCCGTCGAAATTCAGCGCTTCAGAACAAATGTAACGCCAGCCAAAGCCTTAGCCTGTCTTGAAACGTTATATCCGTCGAGCATAAATAGTCTAACTATAGGAATATGCACTAGCTACAAAATAGAGGTAGAGTTTAAGTGTGAAGAATAGCAGCAAAATAGAGTGCATTAGAATCTAGTGCAGAATCAAAACAAGGCATTGTATAGCACTTTTGGAGAACTTTGCTTATGTGAACTAAGGACAAATTTTGCACCAATTGGTGGCATTTGTGTATAGTGATAAATTCCAGAAGAATTTCTGTTTGAAATGCGATACTTTTATATTCAAACGACCGTACCAAAAGCTGATAATCATTTCCCATTTGAATTATGTTTTCAATTTGACAAGCTTTTCCATTTTCTAATATGATACAACCGTCGACTTATGTAATTGATAAAGAAAATTTATTCGTCACGACAGGTTTAGAAAAATTACTGAATGCACTGTTCTGCGTCAACTTCCAGTGTTAAGGGGCCATTAGAGTGTTTACCGGATGGAGTAATTACCTTTATCTTTTTAAGCTGTCTAATTACTGAATGCACTGTTCTGCGTCAACTTCCAGTGTTAAGGGGCCATTAGAGTGTTTACCGGATGGAGTAATTACCTTTATCTTTTTAAGCTGTCTTTTTTTTTCTCCCTTTGGGTACGTTCTTTAAACCGCAAATCATACTATTCGAGATGCTTATTCTTACCGCGGATAATTTTTTGAATGCTCGGCATATTTTTTTTTTCTCCCTTTGGGTACGTTCTTTAAACCGCAAATCATACTATTCGAGATGCTTATTCTTACCGCGGATAATTTTTTGAATGCTCGGCATATTATTTTCAAATGGAAACCCGGAAAAATTATCTAGTGGACCGAAAATTCGTACATTGCTTATTCTTACCGCGGATAATTTTTTGAATGCTCGGCATATTATTTTCAAATGGAAACCCGGAAAAATTATCTAGTGGACCGAAAATTCGTACATTTTCGGTCAGATGTAGCAAACCGTGAATATTATAACTGACGAAACACCGACTATATATAATTTCGGACTTGGTTAGGAGGCGGAGTGGCGAGTGTTTCGGTCAGATGTAGCAAACCGTGAATATTATAACTGACGAAACACCGACTATATATAATTTCGGACTTGGTTAGGAGGCGGAGTGGCGAGTGCATGTGTGAGAAATTAGTGTCCAAGTTAGTAAGGAATTCGATGGTACAGAGTGTGTGTAGGGTAAAGAGCTGTATAGATAATAATGTATAAAGTTTTTTCGCAGGCAGGGAA
>MVJL01005811.1:0-10635 GCA_002156465.1 Macrocentrus cingulum | reverse complement strand
TTTTTTTCATTTTTTTGTGCAATTGGAAATGACGTAAAATTTTACTAAGAATTTTTTTTTTTTTTCCTTTTTTTTTTGTTTTTGGTACTATTATGACATATTTGTACTGGTAATACTTAAATGGTGTAACGCTTTAATATAATACACATTTAAATTAGGTGGTCCAAATAGAAAATCTCTGTGTGCATTCGGATTACTCAGTAATTCATTCATTTCATTACTATTTAAAACAAAAGAATCTATAGAACTATGGGTTAAATTGACTTTACCAGCAACCGTGCCCGTGATATGAACATCGTCAATCCAAAAATAAGGTTGTTTTTGAGCTTCTCTGTACAATAAATACACAGTATCCGGAGAATATAGTATTGCCCAGCCTAGACAGTATGCTGGATAACGTCTACCAGGATATTCTTGAGGTGAAACACGCCATTTAGATCGCCACGATCGTTTCACCGTTGCTGTCGACAGACGATTGCACAATATTAATCGTCGTGCTCCCCAAGGTGATAAAGCGTGTTTTAAAAAATCTAGCATTGCTGGAATGTTTACAAAAACATCATCGTCTAATTTCAACATGTACTTGGCACCTGAAATGGAAAAAGAAAAAAACAAACAATTATTAATTGATTGTTAAAAACATGAAAATAAATTTTAAAAACACTCAAATGTGTTTATATTTAAATAGATAAAATTTGATAAGACGAAAAAGAAAAATCGGATTTACTTTGATATCCAACAAATAGCATAAATCATTACATTAAGCTTCTAGAAATTTATAATCAGTCATTTAGATAAGTTGACAATATGATTTAGATTTTTTTTTTCATCATAAATATTTTTTTTCTAATTTTTTTTTATTTGTCAATTTCTATATTAAATTATGTTTATTTAGATCTGAAGTGATAAGATCATTTTTCGCATTTAATTTATACATATTTAATCTAATTTAATTGAATACAAACAGATTGAGTTTTTTTTTTTTCTCGAAATTGAAGGGAAAAAAATTATTTAAATATAAAATTCTAGTAATTAAAAAAAATTATTTAAACTAGTTTTATAGATTATAGAAGGTTTAATCTTTGCTAAAAGTTTTTGAATAAAAAAAAATTGAAATTTTCGTATTTTACTGCGTGTTTAATGCAAAAATAACGTGTTAAAAAAATTATTTTGTTGTTTAAAGTGAAAATATCTTTGAAACTACTAAAGATAGAAATTTTTTTTAAGAGACCTTTTTTGTAGAAAATTTTATTTACTACAAAAAAGGTTATTAGTAAAATTTGTCTAACTCGCATCCTTTTTGAGATATTAGCAAGTAGGATGTTATCAAGTTTTTGGTAATATGCCATTTTTGCTTTAAACACGCGTTATAATGATAAAAAAATATTGTTTTTTTGTTAAAAATTAATAAAAAGTACTGATGATATTATTTGAACACTAAAATTATTAAATTATCCTATTTATTTATTAAGTTTCAAGGTACTTAAGATGAGATTATAATTTTTTATATTTAAAAAATGAATTTTTTCGAGTTTTTCTTTAATTATTATTTTACATTTCTATAGAATTCTGTATAATTTATTTAAAATTTTTTTTTTTAATTTATCCAATTAAATAGTGTAAATTGAAGTTTTTTCGTGTGATTTTTAAAAAATTCATTTTTTTTTTAGTAAAATAAACAATTGAAAAAAAAAACTTTTTAAAATAAATCATTAATTAATTTGATAAAAATTAAAATAAGCTATAAAAAAATTTTAATTAATCAAAAATTTTGAAAAATTTACTTTTAAAAATCACAAAAAAACTATAATTTCTTTCCAAATACCTTGAAATATCATAAATAAATACAATAATTAAATAATTTTTATACTCACATAATACCAGCATAATTGTTTATTAATTTTTAATAGAAAAATTTTTCTTTTTCATGATTAAAAATTGATATTTCCGTTTTTTTTTCCTTTTTTTCGACACAAAAACTTTTTGCAGAGATTGTACCGGCCATTTGAGAAGATTCTGTGGAAAAAAAAAGAATATGTGTTATCAGTCTAAGATAAGATATATAAAAAGATATTACTTGGACAATAATACGTGGCCCATTTTAATGCCATGACGTGTTTATACGTCAAATTTCTGTAGGCATCTATAAAATTTCCTTGTACAATATCTTGAAATTTATTATCTTCTTCGATAATTTGTTTTTGATAATTTTCCGTAGCTCCAATAAAAAATAGAACAATTAATTCGGATGTTGATTTTCCCCATGTTTCACGTATAATATTACGTTTTAAAAAATTACTTGGCGCTGAATGTATAAGTATTAATAGCAATGCTTGTGTTTTATTACATGGATCATGATTGATTGTAAATTTAAAATTTTTCATGTCAATCAGAGTCGATTCATCACTGGACGGCAGATCGTTCAATGAATATGGCAGAGGCAAAGCTGAAGCGTTGTCGGGAACAAGTAAAATGTAGCCTGGAGCTACTGATTCGCCAGGTAATGTCGACTCAGACAATCCGATAATCATCCAGAAGGAAAAACATCCTAGTGTGACTAGAGTTACCACGAGGGTGAGAGTAAATGACGGCGAAACGTGGCCATGAAGTCGCCGCTTATCCAACATGCTAGCAACACCCTTTCATTCTACAAGCGCCACTCCTAAAAAAAAAAAAAGATAAAGCGTGTTAAACCTCAATCTAATGCATCACACATTAATTAAAACGATATATATAACGGTGGAAACCTTGCAAAAAAATTCCACGTTGAAAAAAATTCAAATTTTTCTGAAAAAAAAAAAAAAATTAAAAACAAAAATATCTTGAAAATTAAAGAATATAGATAATTTTATGAAGATATCTTTTTTGTAGAGAATTTTATCATCTACAAAAAAGTTTCTTATCAAAATTTGTCTAACTCATATCTTTATCAAAATATAATCAAGTAAAATGTCACGTGTTTCTATAACTAAAAAGATATATATGATACTATTTAAAATTAAAATATCTTCAAAACTACTAAAGATAGAATTTTTTTTTAAGAGATCATTTTTATAGAGAATTTTATCCTCTACAAAAAAGGTCCTTATGAAAATTTCTCTAACTCACATCCTTATTGAGATATCAATAATTAAAATGTTTAAAAAATTTTTGTTCAACTAAAAATAGCATATGTAAAAAAAATATTTCACTCTTTAAAATCAAAATATCTTTAAAACTACAGAATATAAACATTTTTTTTCAAGAGATCTTTTTTGTAAAGAATTTTATCACCTTTAAAAAAAGTCTTTATCAAAATTTCTCCAACTCGCATTTTTATCAAGATATTAGTGAAAAAGTATTTTTTTTACCTGATAAACTAGAAAAAATTTGAATTTTTTTCTTCGTAGTCCTTTTTTAGCAGTGACTATAAGGTATGATACATTTTTAAAAAGCTCACTGAATTAAGAAAAATAACTACACTAAATAAAAAAAATTTTTTTTCAACTTTTTCTTCATCTAAATTCACAATTATTACTTTATAAAAAATTGAATTATTATTTATTTAAATTGAAAAAAGGAAAAAAAAAAATTGTTGACAAGTTTGTTAACGTGATTTATGCATTCGTGTATACAAAGCATTTATTTCAACAATTTTATCGTAGTCTGTTTATGAATTTTAAACGAAGGATTATAGCAAGATCAATGTTATCAAATATAGCGGTCAGTGTAAAAGTCTGTATATAATGACATTTTTCAGGGTCAGAGTACAATTTTCTATGATTATTTAATAGCTATCTAATTGTGTTGTTTCTAGATAAAACCTAGCAACACTCAACTAAATGAATAAACATTTTTTTGCCTTTAAACAAAAGAAAAAACAATTTTTCCTCTACATAAAAAAAAAATTCTACCAAGTATTCTAACCTTTCACAAAAGTATAAAGAATTTTATAACCTCAAAATTTCAAGTTTAAAGTACAATAATCCCGAAGAAAAATCCTATTTTTAATAAAAAATTCGAATATTACGTGTAATAATGCTTATTGTCACTTGTAGATAATTTTTAAAAATAGTCTGAATACGCCGGTTATATGCACTTGAACAATTGTTGTGACAATTGATAAAATACCTCAAGTAATTTTACCTTTAAATCTCTATTGCACTCGCGCTGGTGTGGCCTTTGTCAAAATTCACTTTTTATCTTGACAAAAATAGAATTTTCAGCAAACATTACACAGATATAAATGACTTTACACAAAGACGAGTTACGCCTACTTATATATTAGACTACAAAAAACTTTTATCAGATACTTATAAATTATCGCTATTATCACGGTGTATTTTGTGTGTGTGTACACTGTGTGTATGCAGTAGTGGGTAGTGGGGATGCGGATTTTTTTCAGACAAAAGAGAAGCTCAAAGCAGAGGGCAGTGCAGTCGAGACACTCGCGCGCGCGTTTTAAAACCCGGGAATATTCAAATACGGATTTGTAGAATATGACGGAAAACGCCGTTTTCAAACGATTTCCGTGTGTAAAAAAGTGCGTGGAATTTCGCCAGTGCTGCTGAATATCATGTGAAAGTTATATTTTGACAAAAATATGAATTTTGGATGACTATACAAAGATAATATGAAAAGAATTTTATGGTATAACTGCGCGATGTCATTATGATAATATTACAATGGGTGTATTCAGGAGACAAAAGTCCGATTGGGATTTTTAGACAATCTCAGTGGGACGTGAATTCAGCCAAACAGTCTAACTGTAGACTGTCTGACTTGACGCCATTTTTCTACAAAAAAGGTCCTTATGAAAATTTCTCTAACTCACATCCTTATTGAGATATCAATAATTAAAATGTTTAAAAAATTTTTGTTCAACTAAAAATAGCATATGTAAAAAAAATATTTCACTCTTTAAAATCAAAATATCTTTAAAACTACAGAATATAAACATTTTTTTTCAAGAGATCTTTTTTGTAAAGAATTTTATCACCTTTAAAAAAAGTCTTTATCAAAATTTCTCCAACTCGCATTTTTATCAAGATATTAGTGAAAAAGTATTTTTTTTACCTGATAAACTAGAAAAAATTTGAATTTTTTTCTTCGTAGTCCTTTTTTAGCAGTGACTATAAGGTATGATACATTTTTAAAAAGCTCACTGAATTAAGAAAAATAACTACACTAAATAAAAAAAATTTTTTTTCAACTTTTTCTTCATCTAAATTCACAATTATTACTTTATAAAAAATTGAATTATTATTTATTTAAATTGAAAAAAGGAAAAAAAAAAATTGTTGACAAGTTTGTTAACGTGATTTATGCATTCGTGTATACAAAGCATTTATTTCAACAATTTTATCGTAGTCTGTTTATGAATTTTAAACGAAGGATTATAGCAAGATCAATGTTATCAAATATAGCGGTCAGTGTAAAAGTCTGTATATAATGACATTTTTCAGGGTCAGAGTACAATTTTCTATGATTATTTAATAGCTATCTAATTGTGTTGTTTCTAGATAAAACCTAGCAACACTCAACTAAATGAATAAACATTTTTTTGCCTTTAAACAAAAGAAAAAACAATTTTTCCTCTACATAAAAAAAAAATTCTACCAAGTATTCTAACCTTTCACAAAAGTATAAAGAATTTTATAACCTCAAAATTTCAAGTTTAAAGTACAATAATCCCGAAGAAAAATCCTATTTTTAATAAAAAATTCGAATATTACGTGTAATAATGCTTATTGTCACTTGTAGATAATTTTTAAAAATAGTCTGAATACGCCGGTTATATGCACTTGAACAATTGTTGTGACAATTGATAAAATACCTCAAGTAATTTTACCTTTAAATCTCTATTGCACTCGCGCTGGTGTGGCCTTTGTCAAAATTCACTTTTTATCTTGACAAAAATAGAATTTTCAGCAAACATTACACAGATATAAATGACTTTACACAAAGACGAGTTACGCCTACTTATATATTAGACTACAAAAAACTTTTATCAGATACTTATAAATTATCGCTATTATCACGGTGTATTTTGTGTGTGTGTACACTGTGTGTATGCAGTAGTGGGTAGTGGGGATGCGGATTTTTTTCAGACAAAAGAGAAGCTCAAAGCAGAGGGCAGTGCAGTCGAGACACTCGCGCGCGCGTTTTAAAACCCGGGAATATTCAAATACGGATTTGTAGAATATGACGGAAAACGCCGTTTTCAAACGATTTCCGTGTGTAAAAAAGTGCGTGGAATTTCGCCAGTGCTGCTGAATATCATGTGAAAGTTATATTTTGACAAAAATATGAATTTTGGATGACTATACAAAGATAATATGAAAAGAATTTTATGGTATAACTGCGCGATGTCATTATGATAATATTACAATGGGTGTATTCAGGAGACAAAAGTCCGATTGGGATTTTTAGACAATCTCAGTGGGACGTGAATTCAGCCAAACAGTCTAACTGTAGACTGTCTGACTTGACGCCATTTTGTCTAGTTTTTATTATGATTGTATGGTGCAGTTTGGTGAGATACATATATGCTGATGCGTACACTACTTGTTTCGAATAATCGTCATTTTGCATTATTTCGTCTAATAACATATCATTTCGTCGCCCTTCCATGGTTAATGACTATAAAAACTCATCAGACAATCATAATTTGTCAATCAACAGCACGAATAAATGTTTTTGGGGCCTCTGACAGACAGGAGGTTATGTTGACTATTTGTTTCCGGTCTGTTCGGCTGAAACACCTCTAATTTGGACTATCTAAACCACCACTACGCCCGCGGCCATCTTGGAAATGAGAATTTAGACAGCCTGAGTCGGACTTCTGTCTCCTGAATACACCCAATATGTACTGTTTCATTCATTTGTAAAAAGTCCTACAAGCCGTGGGGCAACGCAGGAACAGGGGGTACTACGGGCGGGGAAAAAATACTGAAAATGACGCTTTTTTAACTACAATTTCACGTTTTTCATCTTTTTTCATTCCAAATGAGCCTTTTTTCCCTTGGAACCATCGAGTTAAAGTTCATTTAGTGTGGAAGTGATTTGCCCTCTTATTTCGTGAGTTTGTTTTACATTTTTTCGGGTTATTTTCTCTGTCATGTGTCTTTTTTTTATGATTATCAGCATTTTTATTAGCGGCAGGGATTTTTTGGTATAAATGCGCGAATTAACACTCTATACGGATTGCGCAGACCAAATTTTTAGATCCAGCGTGAAAAGTTGCATTTAAATTCGTCGATCCCTAATAGTCTATCATATACAACGCTGTGAATTTTGGTCAAGAACTTTTGGAAAGTTCTGATATTTTTTTCGCTAGTTTTGATCAAACATAAAGGTTAATTGACAAGAATAGAAGTGAATTCTATTAAATGCGAAGAATAATATAGTATTTGAACTTGTTAGATTTGTTCAAGATTTTGGGTTGTATATTAGGCATAACAGCCCCAATGCGAAAAACTCAAATCTTATAGAAATCGTCGAATGAAAAAAATTCCGACGCGAGTTTAATATAAAAATAGTACTTTGTTCACCAAGGGAGGGAAAGAGGTCATTTCGACCGTGAAAAGTTTACTAGGAATTCACGGTCAAAATAACCTCTTCTGCATCCCGAGGTAAACATACTATTTTTCGTCGTAGCGGGAGCAAAAACCCTATTTTCTCCCGCTATGACGAAAACGTTATTTTATCTCAAATAGAGTATTTATGTCGAAAACTGATATTATATAATTTATTATCAACTAACTGTTTTTTTTCTTGTAATTTAATATTCAAGAAATAATAAATATACAACAGTGGGAATTGTCGAATGAGTTTATCGACGAAATAGTCAAAAATGACATTTTTTTTTTGCTCTTCCGATGAAAATTGTCGAACAGCATAATTGATGAGTTGGCATTGCCGTACGTTTGGCTCGACCCCATCAAAAATGGTGTTTACTCCTCGCGTGGTAAGATAGATTTGATGCTAACATGTACCTTTTACCGTCAAACGAAAATGTTTTTATGTTGGCACACTTGAAATTAGTAGAAAATATATATATACATGAAAATTAGTTGGATTGATATTCCGCTAGTAGAATACTGGCGCTCAAGTGCCTATTCATGTTTACAATTTTTTTTTCCAAGAGTGCCATTCCTTTCACTACACACATATCTCTCACTAAAATGTTCTTGCAACCTTTATTATTGATTTTTTAAATATAATATTGAAGTAATAAAAAATTCATGTGTAAAGATTTGTGTCTCAAGTTCAACAAATAAACACTTAAATTTCAATTCGATTGGCAGAAGGATATATCAGGTAAATCAAGTGCATGACTCATGCAAAGAACGTTTAAATAATTAATTTAACAATTAACCAACATTTATATGATTTGATTAATTATTCTTAAATTATTTTTATCGTAGATTTCATCGAGCAGTGGAAAAAAATGAATTTAAATCACAATTGTGGTTGAAAATATATAATGGAGTTGAAAGTTTGGGTAGAGGGAATACAAAGAATTGTTTGTGGTGTTACTGAGGCAACCACTTGTCAGGTTTGTTGCAATTATTCATCATAAATTATTGATTTATAATAGATTTTTTATACATCGAATAAAAATACGAAAAATTCCGGAAAAATTTTGCCTCATCAAATTAAAGGTGGATTTCAATTAATTTTTATTGCAGCACGTTTTATTTAAGGGATAGAGTGATAAAGTATGAGATTTTATGCAACAGAAAGTTCGAATTTTATAATACTCATTAATTCTCACTAAAATCGAACGTTTTAGAAATTTTTCAGTTTCTTTTTTTACGATAATTCGAGTAACTAAGCAAGATAGCAAAAAATACTATAGAAACAAATTTTTAAATAATAAAATTTCCTACAAAAAATGTTGAATAAAATTTTTTCAAATTTCACGTCATTTTTGAGATATTTAAAAAAGATCAAAATTTTCTTAACTAGTAATAGTCTAAAAAATTTCGAATTCTTACAAATATCTTGATAAGGATGTAAGATAGGTAAATTTTGTTAAAGATCTTTTTTGTAGTTAATAAAATTCTCTACAAAAAAGATTTCTTGAGAAAAAATTCCATCTTCAATAATTTAGAAGATATTTCAATTTAAAACAGCAAAATAATTTTTTATATCTATTTTTTTTTTCGTTAAAATATCAATAAAAATCAAATTTAGTTTAAAAGTCATTTTAATTAATGTAAAATATTTTACAGGACGTTGTTTTTGCATTGGCCCATGCCACTGCACAATCCGGCAGATTTACGCTAGTTGAACGATGGCGAAATAACGAGAGATTTTTAGCACCCTTTGAGAACCCTCTAACGGTAATAAAAACAATGAATTAATTAATTAAAATACCAATAATAATCCAATTCAATTGATTGTAGATTTAGACAATGAATTGATTGTAGATTAGACAATGAATTAATTAATTAAAATACCAATAATAATCCAATTCAATTGATTGTAGATTTTAATGAAATGGGGAGAATATGCATCGGATGTTCAATTAATTTTACGTCGTTCCAACTCGGACACGAGCAACAAGCAGCAAGCACAAAACCAGCCTGCATTTTCACGATCGCTCTACAACACTCGAGCTAATGGAATAGTTCAGGGAACAGCATTAGATCAATTGGTAAACAATCGAAGCCATGAAAATGGCAACAATTCCGCATCGCCGAGTCATGGATCGCCGGAAATGTTGAAGAGAAATCGTGACATTCGAAAGTCACTTACATTCAGCGGTCATCATGGAACAGTGACAGATAATATCAATGCAGATGTTCAAATGGAAAATATAGCTGTAGTGCAGCCAACCATGCAATCGAAAATGCGTGAAACTCATGGGCGAAAAGTTAATAAGAGTACGGAATCACCTACGAGAATGACGAGTAATGAAAGTGCGATGAATTTATCGCAGAAAAAAATTCGAGAAGTGCCACCGTACCGAGATCCGCCAGGACCGGATTCATCACCGCTCAGGACATTGCCTCCATACCGTGATCCGCCGCCTCCTGTTGTCACGAGTCCCACTCGACCCCAGTCATATGAAAATTCGATTAGTGAGAGTAGTTATGGTCATTCCAAAGATGAATCCGCTGGTAATATGAGTAAATTAAAACGCAATCAAGAGGTGCATGATGTGACAAAAAGTGCGTCTGGAAAAATAAATCAAACTGCGAATAATATGGTTACTGTGGCTTATACTCAGCGATATGCTGAACTTATTCGACTAGTCAATAAACAACGTGACACTATTAGTTCACAACAAGTTGATCTCACAAAGTTAGATGCAGAAATTTTATATTGGGAAAATAAAAATCGTGAGCATTTTAATCAAATTGATTTTATATCACAAGAAATTAATCGAATTGAATCTACTGGACGTATTATTGAGGATCAAATTAATGATTTAATACATACTGAGGAGGAAAGTGAAATTGTTCGACAGCAAGAAAAAACTTTGAAATCTGAGATTACTTTATTGAGATCTAAATTGGCTAATTGTGAGACCGAATTATTGCAATGTAAAAATAAAATAAGGTACAGTATAACTTGGTTTTTTATCAAAAACTTGTCTTTTAAAATTTACGCAGATTTTGTATTTTTTTTTTTTTTTTTTTTTTT
>MVJL01005809.1:0-13668 GCA_002156465.1 Macrocentrus cingulum | reverse complement strand
ATATGCTCTGAAAATTATTTAAAAAACGAAAAATGTCCGTATTGTTGTTGAAAATAAAAAAAATATTCTCTGTATTCAAAATCTACAGAAATTAATGCAATAATGAATGTTTTTTATTAATAAATAAGTGCTTACGAATAAAAAGAATAATTTATTAAAAATAAAAACACTTTTATTGCAAATCTTCAATTAAAAAACAAAGAGTGTTTTAACTGCAACTTACTATAGGTGTCAATTTGAACAGAGAACAATAGCCAAAAGTTTTTTATCGATAAAAATGTAACCAATCATTGCATTTAAATTTTTATAAATTTTCAGGAGAGAATATCTTATTGTCTATATGTTAATATAATAATAAAACAAAAATTGTAAGTACCCTTGAAAAAATATCGTAGAATGAGACTGATATTAAAAGTGATTTAACTTGATTATTTTAAAATATGAGAATATATCTTTACGAAACAGTAATTATATATGCTGCATTTGAGATTTTGATTTAGAAATATAAAAATTTTGAGAAAAGCATCCTAACAAGATCACCTCGGTCATATCAATGTCTAGATCGCACTTATGCATCCTATAATTCGTGAATTAAGTGGAAAGCCCTCGTCTGATAGTTGAAAACTTTACATAAAAGCTGCAGAAAATAGTGTTTTCACCTTACCAACTATTTTCCAAACATTTCTCACTATATTTCATTAATTATTTAATGAACTCATTAATTAGTTTAGCCTATCAATGAATTATTTATCATACATTATCGTTTTTTTAAATAATTCTATTAAATGACATTTTTTTATATTTATTTATTTATTTATACTATTTTTTAAAAATTTTCTCTGCCTGTTTATTAATTTATTTATTGCAGTAGTTTAGTTTAAATTGTATCGCGTGTTTAAAACCAAAAAATTTTGCAATTTCAAATTGAAATATCTTTGAAACTACTGAAAACAGACATTTTTTTCTAGATACCTTTTTTGTAGAGAATTTTATTACCTAGAAAAAAGATTTCTAACAAAATTTATCTATCTCGCTTCCTTATCCAAGATATTAGCAAATATATTATCGTGCGTTTAAAAATTCAAAAGAGCGTCTACACAAAATTATCTTCCAACTTTAAATCAGAATATCTTCGAAACTACTGAAAATAAAATTTTTTTTCAAGAGACCGTTTTTGTAGATAATTTGATAACCTATAAAAAACGTCCTCAATAAAAATCGTCTATCTCCCTTCCTTATGTAAGATATTAGCAAATAAATCTTCTCATCTTTCGCTGATCCGCTGTTTTCCTTTCAAACACGCGATACCTATCATATATAAAAGCGAATAAAAACGTAAATTGTGCAGATATTTGTTCAGTCACATATTGCTCTTGAGACAGACTGAATAATCTCTGGGAAAATCTATATGTATACCTAAATCAAGAATATAAATCTACATAAATTTTATCCATTTGATAGAATGCGTTGTTTTGCTTTGATATATCCATCAGTCGATAAATTAATCAAAATGAATTTTATAGCCTATACATAAATAACAAATTTATTGTTCACATCAATAAATCGGCATGGAAAATATGGCTCTATATATTATTTAATAAAAATAAAGGCAAATGCGAGAATATTTTACGAATTTACAAATTCATGTTGAAGTAATCTATATATCGCGTCTCTGACCGACAGTTGAATGAAGTGGCATTTAGAAATTATTACGATCTCGTGATAGAAGAGCTGACTGGCAGCAAGCTTTCGGTATTAGTTCACTCACGTATGCTTTCATTAGACCTTACCTTCGAGCGTTTCAATTTAACCTGCAGCTATACGAACCCTCAAGCCTCGTTTACAAGTCTATAATATCCACCACTTGCCGACTGTAGCGTGCTTCATTTGCGTGTATCCGAGTTCCGACCATATCTCCACGTTCCGCACGTCTCGCATTGCCTCATATGAATAAATTTTTTTCTACTATTTTTTCCATGTCGATTCCACCTTTATTTTCGGTACTTGTAATTTTATTTTTCCTCCCTGCATCCATATCTGGATGAGAAAAATTCGAAAATTATATTTAAAAATTTGTTTCCTAACACATGGGTGTAAAGCGCTTGTTTTTTTTCACTTTTAAGCGGTCAGAAAGTAACCGATTTTTTCAGAACTAACATATCCGTGTGTAAAGTGCGTTCTTTTTTCACAGATTTTGCGAACTCTTTTGACAGTAATGTCTGCTGGTGAAAAATAAGATGATTTAATGGCGGCATTGGAGTGGAAAAATCGAGTACTATTGTACTACAACATACTTTATTCTCCCATGAAAATTTATAAAAATTTAAATACAATGATCGGTTAGATTTTTATCGATAAAAAACTTTTGGCTATTGTTCTCTGTTCAAATTGACACCTATAGTAAGTTGCAGTTAAAACACTCTTTGTTTTTTAATTGAAGATTTGCAATAAAAATGTTTTTATTTTTAATAAATTATTCTTTTTATTCGTAAGCACTTATTTATTAATAAAAAACATTCATTATTGCATTAATTTCTGTAGATTTTGAATACAGAGAATATTTTTTTTATTTTCAACAACAATACGGACATTTTTCGTTTTTTAAATAATTTTCAGAGCATATTTGTTGGATATTTTCATACACCATCAATCGACACCAGATTTATCTGCTTTTAGGAATAATGTTTATTTATTTAACTCATGTTTTTAGTTATTTCTTAGAGGTCATAAATTATTATTTAACGTAGTATATCGTCAAAATTCATACGTAATAAATAATAAGTGTAAAATCAGAAAAAGAAAACAGTTACTTTCGACACTGTAAAACAGTAAATATTTTATTCCAACTGTTCTATATTAGTTGCTATAAAAAAATTTTTGTTGACGCATTGTTGTGTTATTCTTTACATGAATATTGATCAAAATTTAATATATTATTTTTTACTGATTTCTAAACGCCACTGTTTCAACTGCTACTGTGAATTCAATTGCTTCCAGTCTCCACTATATATTGATTTTTATTTATCATAATTAATATAACAAATAATTTAATCGAACAAAGGTGTAAAGTGATTGAAATTTTTTTTTATCAGTTTTATGAGGCTTGAATTTTTTTATACAGAATTTTTTACTGTGAATTTGTTGTAAGGTTGTTGTTAAATAACTTTTTGCAGTTCCAAAAATGTGTTATATAATAATAACAAATAAAATTAACGTATCAATATTCAGTAATTAATTTTGATATCCGAGAGAAAAAATCCTACTTATTAATAATTTTTGTACAAATCAATTATTTTGAATTTTCTTTATTTGAATTATTTATAATGATAGATATATCAGATTTTTTCGTGTATAATAGGCATTTATTATTTATTTTCGTGTGCGGGATGAGTCGAGCGGAAAAAGTTTCTTTGCGGCTGTAACTTGAGAAATCCATCTGCAAAGGGGTCGCCACGCGTGGATGTCCAAAGTTTAATTAGTTTTCGAAATGTATGGAAAGACGCCCAGTGGAAAGTTAAGTTTATAGTGAGAGTTTTGTAGTGTATAGTAGTGGGACAATTTTCTTCGAGGTTTAAGTTTTTCAATTTCCACACAAACACGCCGTGCGCCGTGGAATAAGGGATGTTTTTTTTCCGAGACAGCAGTAATAAAAGTCCCATTCGTTCGATAGCATTGAAATAAAAGTTTAAAAAATCACCTAAAATAAAAAAAAACCCAAATAATCATTTTTTTGTTTAAATAAAATTAATTTAACTTTTTAAAAAAAAATTTTTTTACACGTTTCAAGACGTTTTTTTGCGAAAAAACAATTTTTTTCTCATCAAAAACTTGAAAAAAAAATTTTTTCATGAAAAAAAAAAAGTTGTAAACAATGAAATAATTTTTTTATTCATCTAAAATCACTTGAAATTAAAAAAATTCTAAAAAATTATTTTTTTTTTATAATTATTAAGTTAAAAAACAAGCCTTAAAAAAAAATTTGGAAGCTGTTTTTAGATTAAAAAATTGTTTATCAACAAAAAACACGAAAAAGAGAATAAAAAACATTTTTTTTTTTTTTTTTCAAGCCATACAACATCGGTTTTAACTCACTTGAAATATATAAAAAAAAATTCCAAGTAATTTTTTTTTTCAATTAAAAATTTTTCCAACTTCTTGAAAATGTTTAACAATTTTTTCTAATGCATATTGAGACATTTTTTCGTTAAAAAAAATTTTTTTCACAAATAAAAAAAATTAAAAAATTATTTTTTTCTTCTTTTTTGAATGAAAAAAATTTTTTTAGACGAGAAAAAAAATTTTCTTAACAATTTAAAACAGTAAAATTATAGTGCATTGATCAGATCATTATGTGAGGTTGATTTAAAAAATAGTACAAGTGGATTTTGCAAAAGACGAGATGCCTTGAAAAGCAAGTATACTTACAAAACACATGATAGACAGCGTAATACTTGGTCGCTAAGATCACCACCATCCAGGTTGTCTGCAGCTCTTGATCCTCGAGGATGAGGTGTGGGACTTACTGCTAAAACGTGGCGAGATTTACGCGGAAACTTAAGGCCAAAGCAGAGATTTATTGCAGCGATTTTTCCTTTTTTTCGTCCTACTATGCATCAGCAACGCGGAAAAGCTCGCGCTGTACACGAAAAAAGCGACAATTGGTGCGTGTGTATTCAGATCGGATTTAAGATTTTTCACGCGCCCAAATCATCACCCTTTTCCTTGTAAAACACTCGCGGCATCTGGATTATTCATGGGTGTGGACAAACAATGGTTAGGGTGTGCCCTCTGCAGACACGAAGACGAGCTGGTAAAATTACGTCCGATCGTGCGAGTTATTTAAGTTTAATAGGTCGATAAATTTACGAGCTGACTGCTCGGTCATTCCCGATAATTGCCGGCTCCTGCGGTGAGAATCGTTTGACTTGGAAACGTTGCTGGAGGAGATGCGTGATCACGCCGGGGGAAGCTTTACTTTGTTTATACTAAGTCTGAAAGCTTGGGAACCACACATCACGTGTTTCTGCAAATAGGGGAGCTAAATGTCAGCCAAAAATTTCAATTGTTTTTATTATTGCCAAAAATTTCAATTGTTTTCCTTCATCAAAGAAAAAAATATTAACCTTTTTATTTATTTTTTACAATCTTTAATTTTAATTTTTTTTTTCAATTTAAAATTCGAAAAAAGTTTTAATCCGGAAAAATTTTTCTAAAAAATTTGATTTTTTGGTGGAAAATATTGTCAACGTCACGTTAGTAACGTCTTTGATTTTTAGTGCTTCTTGAAATATTTTTAAAAATTTGTTTAATATATTTTTTATCAGCACACGTTAAAAATATGAAAAAACAATTAAACCAAGCGTACCGAACTTTCCCACGAAAAAATTGTCAGTTTTTCCCGGGTTTTTAGCCATTGCGAACGTCTCCAAAAGTGTAGTGAGTAGAATTCTTTGCGTATTGACATTTTACTAATATTTTCAAAACATAAAAACATGTATTCAAGTGATATTCAAGTAAAATCAGGCGAATTACACCGAAAAAAACGAAGTTTGCATCAAAAAAGTACGAAATTACTACAAAAAACGTCGATTTCATCAAATAATAAGGCAATTTACACTTAAACACACAATTTTCATATGAATATATAACGAATTAATTAAAATAAGAAACTAATTACCAAATAATTGTTAAAAATAACAATAAAAATTATAGGAATAGAATTTTTTTCCCAAAAAAAAAAATGACAAAAATCCACATTCTAATTTTTTTTTTTTGAAGCTTTTTTTAAATTAATTCACGAAAGCAATCAAAAACTCGGCTAACTGATATTTTTAATCAAAAAAATTATTATATATATCCGTAAAAATAATTATATGACGCTTAAATTGAAATTTCATTAGTTAAAGCTTTGAAAAAAAAAAAGTTAAGTTTAAGTAAAATTCTTGAAATTTTTGTTTATTAATTTTTTCGTTGTAAAAATTGCAGAAATGACGTCTTAAATACATTATAGTTCAAGTTTCATTTGAGTGCGTAGAAAGCTTTTCTCTAGTGAGGAAAAAGGAAACTTCCTGAGGCACCAAGTCATCTTTGCCCCATTGCGCTTACAAGCTTGATACGTCGTGCACCACCCTACTACTGCTGGATTAACAGACCCCATAGAGGGAAAAATGTAATATAAAAGGCTTAAAGGCTAAGCTGTTAATATGTTGTAGTGCGATGCGCCCGAGAAACGCCATGTATACATTACTAACGCGATAACATATGTCCGACGAGCTATGGGATGTGGCCAATTTCATGCGACAAAAGTGGAATCTCCTATTATTACGTCAAAAACATTATCGATCCATATAACACATGTTATTACATCTTAATAATACTTAAATCAAAAATATCACTTGAAAAAAAATTTTTTTTTCTTCAATATCTTATTTTATAAGCTAACTATGCAAATTTTACCTGCTCTATAAACTCGATTTTTCTCGTATTTCAGTTAAAAAACATGATTAATAAATTAAATGAATGAAAAAAAAATTTCTTTTTATCATATTTTTCGATTAGAAATATTTCAATAAAATTAAAAAAATTTTATTTTTGTTGTTATTGTTATTTGTCGATATGTAATTTTTGGTAGTGATTATATGCTACATTAAAAACGTAACAAAAGTGAATAAACGGATCGTTAAGGGTATTTTTACGTTTTTTGAGTAGTACAACCTACGTTATGTCAGCCGAAAACAATTTTTTGTCTAATTATTGTTTTTTCTAATTGAATTAATTATATTGATGAGTTTTTGTTATAGTTCAGAGGGGAAACAAATTTTTTTTCTCGTTGAAAGAATTTTTGAGAGGGATATTTCATGAAAATCTATCTCAATTTTCATAATTTTTTCATTTTTTCGCGATAACTCGGTAATTAAACGAAGTAATTAAAAATGTCATTTCAGTTAAATAATAGGAAATTAAATTTCCTATAAAAAATATAGAATAAATTTTTTTGATATTTCACTTTGTTTTCGAGATATTTTAAAAAACAAAAATTTTCAAAAAACAGTAATATCACAAAAACGGCAGGGAATAAAAAAAAGTTTAATAATACATTTTTTATAGAAAATTTCATTTCAAATCATTTATATTCAATGATATTTTTCGATATCTCGTTTATTTAGCGATTTATCGTAGAAAAACCAAAAAATCCACAAAAAAACACCAAAGTTCCTAGTAAAAAAATTTTTTAAATTATTTTTTAATACAAATATACATACAATAACATTGATAATTTTTTTTTTACTTAAAAATTGAAAAGCAAAGATTTCGGAAAGAAAAATTGAATTAATTACATCAATAAAAAAATTGATTAACGGATGGTAAAAAAATTTCTAAACATTAAAAAACGATGAAAACAAAAAAAAAACGCGTGGCAATATTTTTTTAGAATGCCGAAAAATTTTTTAGAATGTTAAATAATTAATATAATAAATGGAGACTTGATACAGTGTGTATGTCACTTAAAATTTTCCGAGATTGATTCACATGAAAAGATGTTTATCACGATGTAAAATACATCACACATGACAAGCGGGTGGTGTATACGCAGGACGCCTAATATATTTGCGTTTGAATTACACGGCGGGTAAAGGGCGTTTGGGGATGCGCGCAATGACCGCCACGTGTGGACACGTGAGCGAAAACTAATTGAGATACGAAATTTACTTGGCACGAAATCCCCAAGCCTGTCGATGAAATTGAATAATATTCATAAACGAAAATAACAATAAAAGCCTCTATATGTAATGGCATTTTCCCCAACAATTGTGTATACACGCGTATAAATTCAAAAATAAACAACAATTTAATGTTGATATTAATTTTTTTGGCATTGCCAATAAATAGAAAAATATTGTACGGATTTTTTACGCGAAAATCACCAAGTGATCCTGCCAGCAGTCTGCAGTTAATTTAGAAGCCATTTCCTCTGTAAATAGCCAATAAAAGCGCGGCGCGCGCGGCAGGACGAGACACCAAGCAATATTATAAAATTTAATGTCTTGGTTTACGGGCCGCGCAGAGCCTGGCTATAACCTCGCTCCGATATTTACTGGGCAATCGCGAGCAATATTTTTCATGTCCAAAAACATCATCTAATCGTGTGTAATGAGCAATTTTTAATCGCACAAATCTCATCACAGGATTTTTCATGTCATCTATACCGTCAAATTATCTAACGGATTTTTCATCCATTCCAGTCACGAAAAATAGATTCTTGAAAATAACTCATCGCAATTTTATTGACTTGGCTGCTAATATTTACGGTCGTTATATTTATATACATCAGACTTCTGAAAATAAGTGATGCCTGATTAATTTGCGAAAATTGTGTGCTATTTTTTTTTAACTAAAAATATAACACAAATAAAAAAAATTCCAAGTTTTTTAATTAATTATATTGTGAAAAAAAAAAAATTTAATATTTTGAGAAATTAAAATCTCCATCATTCAGTATTAAATTAATTTTGTATAATTAAAAATGAAAATTAAAGGTAAAAAAATTATTTTGGTAAAATATTCATGTAATGTCAGTTTAAAATATTTTGCTTAGCCACGATATTTTTTTGACAGTTAGTTCAGAGTCTCAAAAACACTGAAAAAAATTTGCAACCCCCTGGCGTCGTTTTAAAGACCGTCTTACACCCTCTAAACCCCAAATTAATCGCAAATAGTCGTGTAATATAGTGCCAAATACTTTGCTTAGCTACGATATTTTTCTTACAATTAATTTATAGTCCAAAAATTACCCCAAAAAATCCACAACCCCCTAGCGTCGTTTTCGAGACTATCGCCCACCCTTTTAACCCCAAATTCATCAAGTAATATAGCGTTATAAATGATTTACCCCGCGATAATATTTTTTATAGCTACTTGAGAGCCCCAAAAATACCAAAAAAAAAAAAATCTGCAAGACCCCCCGGCGTCGTTTTAAACTATCAGTTAAAAAAAAAAAACTCTAAAATACGTAGCTCACCCACCGGAGCATCAAAAAAATTTTTACTTATAAAAAAAAGCCACATTTTACCCCTGAAAAAAATCCACCAATTAAATTTCATCATCGAGAAAAAAAAAAAAAAAATTCTCAATTCAAAATTACCCATTTCCAGGCATAAAAATCAACGGTAAAAAAAATTTTCGCCCTCAATTTGGATAGGTCAATAAATAATTAATAAAAAATATAAGTAAATAAATAAATAACTTGGAGAAGGAAAAAGCGGCAAGATCTATCTCTCGAAACTGTAGAGATATTCTCCAACACCCTCATCCAGGGTACATAGACATATGGCAGACGGTGGCACACACAAGGACACCGTGGAGAAACAGCAAAACACAAGACATGGGGTATAGAGCGAGGTAGCAACGTCACCGCGAAAATCAAGAGTAATGCCAACACGAAACTGCACTACCCCACCGCGATACCCGCTCCCTCTATATCCTGTCGACCAGTTTCCACCCTGAGCCACGCGGGGTGGGCCACCCTCGGCTAGCGCATCCCCCGCTGATGCCTCACTATACCTCACTGTCTCACCTCGCCCCTGGGAATACAGCCCCTCGCGTCTTAACACCCGAAGGATATGTGCCAACCTCTGCACACACACACACACACACACGGCTCTCTCTCTTATTTGTTTCCCTTATTTCACTCTATTTATTTCATCCCCGCGCTTACACCTCCATTCACCCCTTCATCACGTGGATGTCGCCTTTTTTTCGTGGGTGTGGTTATAAAACACCCATATTCAATTGTTTTCTCTGAGTAAAAATTAATTTTAACAAAAAAAAAAAAAACGTTTTTTTCAAGAGAAGTTAGAAATTTCTATTTCAAATAACCATTCTTATTAAATAACTCGAGAAAAATTATTTATTTTTAAACGAAAAATTTTGTTTAATTTTTTGATTGAGAAATTTTTTTTTTAAACAAAATTGTTGCAAACAATTTTTTCTTTTTCGAATAAATGGCTATATTAAACACTGGAGAAATATTTTTAAAAAAATTTTCAAAATTTTTTAATTGAATAATTTTTTTTTTTAAAGAATAAGTTGCAAAGAATTAATTTTTTCAAGTATAAATATTGCTATACTGAAGTTTGAGGAAACATTTAACCTTAAAAATTTTGCGCACCTGTTTGTTAAATTTCAAAAATGAATAGATAACCGCGTCAAGTAGGTTCAAAATTTTAAAAATATATAATTTCTATAATTACAATTTTCCTAATTGATGAAATTATTTGATAAAATACCACGTAGTACATCTACACGTACTGTATTTCACTTTTACTGTATTATCTGATCAACCAATCACAATGCGAGAAAAAAATGTCTAAATTTATTGCAGCTGTTTTTTTTTTTGCAATTAATTAATCACAGCGCGAGAAAATTTGAAACAACCAATCAAATCATTCCCTAGAATTCAGCAACCAATCAGCAAAATGTCAAATTTTGCCTGTAGAGATAAAATTTTGATTTGTACCAAAAATCGGGGAAACATTCGTTGCTAAGGATTTATTTTTCTTATTACTGCACCGAATTCAATAATTCCGAGCCCAATCAAAAGGGCATCATCGACTTTATACAGGTATCTATAAGGAAAAATTAGAATAAAAAAATTATTTTCCTTGATATTTCGACTTGAAATTTGAAACATTCTAAAATCTAAATTTTTCCTGTAAGGTTACTCGCTTGTCTCGAGCCATTAATTTATATAAATGTGGTTGCGCCTAAGCTTGCGACTAATAAAATGATGAAAAAAAAAATTTTTGTATAAATTAGAAAAAAATTAGATAAAATTATTGTAAAAAGAAATTTATGAGTTATTTTTTAATGATGATAAAATATAAGAAAAATATAAATTAATATAGAAGAATATTAAGATGGGTATTTGATACAGGACATGATGACAACAGTATACTTGAAATGTCATGACAGCCCCTAACATCAGCTAATAATATTAATATGAAAGGGAAACTGTTGTATTCCAAATCCAAAGGACGAAAATGTGGTCATTCGTATGATCGTCTATATCCAGCACGAGTCCCGAGGCAACCCCTGAAACGTCTTTTAATATACACTATATCTCTCATGGCAACTGGGGATTTCACCCGCATCCCCCCTAAAAACGCCCTTAAAAAAAAACTCGCCATCAACTTGTTTCACATAACTCAATAAAAACAAGCAAAAAAATAGATAAAATGATTTTTTTTTTTAAATAAGCAAATTTATAAAGCACCCACAAGTGTACTCAACATCACATGACAGGTTTATATTGCAGCAGATTAAATTAATTCAAGTAAATTAATTGGTAGTTAAGATGTTTAGCGTTGAGTGAGAGAGAGTTGGGTTTGCCTCCACCCTCTCTCGTTCATTCTCTTAGCTTAGCCGTCTCGTGTGTCTGTTTTCCCCTACACTCTTATGCAATACACAAATAACACTCAACTTCTCGAAAAACCCATCAGAAAAAAAATAAATTTTTAAACTCTATTACTCCATCTTAATGTTACATTTAACCACAAAATGGAACAAATGAAAAAAATTAAATCAACTAAATTAAACTTCAATAACATTGTTTAAATGACTTTGAGGTACAGTATACATACTGATTACGTTTAATCTCTTCAAAAGCTCAATAATAATAAATTTTTTTATGATAAACATGAAAATAATCCTTCTTTACTAACAGGTAGTCAAAAATAATAAATAACGATTATATAGGAGTCAATAAAATAGATATTTTTTCCTTATTATCGACTAGAACACACAAATGTTATTTTATGTTGGTAAAACAGACATTGTGAATTGTGTTTTCTGTACTCATTGAAAATAACAAATTTTCTATTATTCTTACAGTCGGTAATAAAGAAATTGATGTTGGAACAACCCTCAGAAACATTGTTTTTCGTATGGAAGCATGTACTTAGAAATATTGTGTGCAAAAGACTCATTACCCCAAAAAAGAAGTATAGACCTGCCCAATTCTAATCATATATCCAAAAAATAATTATTAATTCATTTAATCGAGCATAAAGAGTGCTACGTAATTTTTTTTGACAACACATGAGCATAGCCGTCCAATCATTTTTATCTGTGATAAATTAAACGATAAAAATTTCAGTAAATAATGAAAAATAACTCTCCCAACCCGCTGATAGGGGATTTGAAACCAGATTCTGAGTTGTACTCATTTATTCAAAAACTAAAGCCATATCCGATGTTTTTTTTACAGTCACCGTTTGGATACATATTTTCATGGTAAAACAGTTTTTCGGTCAAAAACTATGGACGAAATAGACGAATTGAAAAAAACGTGAAATATAGCTGCAGAAAAGACAGAGCAAAAATTAGTTCGTTTTTTGTTTTGCTGGAACTTTTTTGATTCTTCGATTTTTAAAAATTGATTTTCTAATCAACAAATTGATAAAAAAAATTTTATAATACCACTTTTGGATAGCCAATAGAGCACTTGAATCTAATGGAATCAAAATTGGGCCTCTGACCAATTTAATATTAGCCATGCAACGTTTTGAATTTTTTTCATTCTGGAATGGCCATCGTAACTCCTTAAGTTTCAGAATTTGGCTTGTCGAACGAAGGTAAGGAAGTAGAGTTGTTAAAAAAAAACCCTACAAGGTGTATAATAGATATGTATATTTTAATAATAAATTCTATGCACCTCTTCACGGATTTCAAGGTTATTTTTATCTAATTGATAAAGTGACTGTTTTTAATAGTCGAGAAACTGTAAAAATTTCTAAGGAATGCGATACAGATGCAGTACAAAATTGTAATTAAAATTTTTTCTCGTCAATATGTTCTATATTCTTGACACTAAATATAATCTTTATGATGACGGTGGTTTGCAATGCGATATTTCTTCCGTGTTTGGATTTTTATTATTCTACCACGAGAAACACATAAATTTATTATTGAAATTCCTGACAACTCATCAGCTTGCGTCTAAATTCCATTGGTCAACGTAAACTCGAACGATGAGACGTCCTTGAGTTGGCTCAATTCCATTGGCTACTTTCAGCCCAACCCATATTCCCAATTCAGACAAATTTGCCCTATAAATTGCGCATTTGAGAAGCTTCTGCACGTACTTCCAGCAGTCTCAGCAGTCTAGTTGAAATATCTTCATCCAACCAACCAGTTGGTAAGTCCACTTGACTATATTTTTTTAATTGTCAAAAATAATAAAAAAGTATACCTGAGAAATTCTTTCTCAGATGTTATGCTCTAGAACTATTTCTTTCATGTTCAATTGAATTTAATCTGAGACACTCAATTATTTTTTTTTTACCTGGAAAATTAATACTTGTTACTGACTGTAAAAAATGCTCTGTACAAGTTTGATTTTTATATTCAAGCTTTCAACATTTTCGACAACAATATAACCTGATTAAAATTCTATTCTATTGATTAGCTTATTACAATATTTATATTCTCACTAGGATCCAATTAATTGATAAACATCCTCACAATTTGTTTTATTTGACTGCGTTGTATTATTCACGAGCAATGAGAATTTTCTTGAGTATATGAAAGCATATAGATTGCAATAATTTTTGATATATTTCCAGATTCTGATCAGTTAACTTGGCATACCAGTCAGGCATAGCAACATCG
>MVJL01005796.1:0-11813 GCA_002156465.1 Macrocentrus cingulum | reverse complement strand
TGATATTTTTTTAGGAATGTGCAAATTTTGTATATTAATTTTGGATTTTTCTACGGGATCTGGGTTCAAATTTGAAGAGACACTTATGAAAGAAGTAAATTTTTTTGAAAAATTAATTTCAGATGAAAATTGCGATCTCAAGGAAGTTTGCAGATTGCCACTAAGTAAATTTTTTTGAAAAATTAATTTCAGATGAAAATTGCGATCTCAAGGAAGTTTGCAGATTGCCACGTCGGATGGCGATTTAATTGTTTAGAAATTAAAAAATGAACTCTTGAATATATGCACTAAATAACTCTAAAATGTAACTATTGTACATACATTCCTTGTGTTGAAAAAATTCATGAAAATCACTAAAAATACGACGTCCTATGCCGATTTTACCGTCTTACTCTCATTTTACTCCTTAGCCAATCATGATTCATTTCTATCCAACTTTTTTGTAATTTTTCGTAGACTAAAAACCTAATTTCAACTGTTACAATCATTTTTTGAAAAATCAGACAAATCCGCCCAGCAATTCTCAATGGATGATTTTGTAATTTTTCGTAGACTAAAAACCTAATTTCAACTGTTACAATCATTTTTTGAAAAATCAGACAAATCCGCCCAGCAATTCTCAATGGATGATTTTTCTACTATCTATAATTCATCAAAATAAAAATAAAAATTATCGAACTTAACAATTTTTTTATACCATAACCTATATTTTGGTTTAATATTAAAAAACATAAATTAAAAAAGTCTATTCCTCTGTTGTCGATTGATGTGCTTACCAACGAATAAAATTTCATTTATAAAAATAATAAATAAATAAATAAACAAATGTTGGCTAACGTTATTTTATTTATATAAAATAGCCAAAGTAAAATTATAATAACAAATAAATTTTTTAAACCCTCAATATAAATCACCTTAATTATTTTCTTGTCAAGATTTCGAAGATTTATCCTCACAATAATAAAAAAAAATTAATTTTCCGTAGATAAATTTTTTTTTTTTTTCGAAAAATAATTTTTCTTGCATATCCAGCGAGAGAGATCGCTGATGTATATGCACCTATATAAGTGTGGAGATACATCCCATATATGTTGACCGAGTCACTTTGACTGTACGCGATAGAAACTAAAAATTCAAGACATAAAAATATTTTGTGTTTTCCCCTTGGAAATAAAATTCAAGTGATTTTTCAATGTCCTCAAGAAGGTCATGCACTTTCTTCACGCGATCCCGGACCTTCTGGACGAATCCGGGAGCTCCAAGGACCCTCCTGGGTTACAACTTTTATTTGAAAGTATATATATACACGACAACCTTCGAGACCATTAAGAAATAATGCTTTTCGTCGCGCCGGCAATGAAATACATAAAGCAAAAATCTTTATAAGCACTCGAAAATGATAAAAAGTGAGTGCAATAAAAAAACGATTCATAGAATAATAACAGAGAATAAAAAACCGAGATCAATCCGTGGGACCGATCGACCACACTCCCACGGCAATTGCTCGGACGGGCCTTATACAGTATGACGCGTCACGTGCGCACGCGTATAATGGTTGTTTCGCGCGCGGAGAAACACTTATATAGATATACACGCATTGGCCGGGAAAGGTGAATTACGTCAATTTTTTAGCATCATAACTTGGATATATAAAATTATACTTATCTAATACAGTCTAACCCTAACGCTGTTTTATAGACGTGTTTGCAGTAGAAAACCACAATGACCAATCGTAAAATATTAAATAAAAATTTTTATCCATTATATATACATATTATCAAAAGTTTCAATGCCTAGATTAAAACTCGGACATAAAATCAAAATTGTTATTCTTTAGAGAGACCTATTCCACCGTAAATTTTAAATTAATTCATGAGTTTACGTAAAAAAAAATCATGTAATTACAATTTTCATGATTATATGTACTCTGTGTATATACACATACTTTTGTCGTAAAACTCGTTTGTAATAAGTGAAAATGCCTTGTTAAGAAAAAATACTGATTGAAATTGACTTTTTATTTTTATCTTACTTGGATCATATTATTATTTTGTTATTGAGATTTGATGAATTATAAGTGATTAATAACGATTTTTTGGAAAAATATTATATTACATTTACTTGTCGGGGAGCAAAATTTTTTTTGGACCAGTAGATTTTGAGGTATTTATAGTTAAAAGGTGACCAATCAGCGTTAATTTTCATTTTCAGATCCGCTTCCTTTAGATAAACGGGATAAGTAAAAACAAAAAAGTGCGCGGATCGAATTAAATTCCGTAACGAAGCTAAGATCACGGCATTCATGCAGGAGTGTATTTTTGAGGACTTTTTAGCATGATTTTTCAGAGCACACTGAGCAGGACTAGCTAGAGGACTACAACGAGGACTTTCAGAAGGATATTGTTTAGGACATTGAGAAGGACTACGAAAAAGACTTTTAAAATTCTTTTTAAGGTCCTTCTGAGAGTCCTTCCCGTAGTTGTTTAGCCAATCCTTCTCGTAGTCCTCCTCAATGTCCCCATCAATATCCTTCTGGAAGTCCTCCTCAATGTCTTTATCAATATCCTTCTGAAAGTCCTCCTTGTAGTCCTCCGCAATGTCCTCCCAAAAATTCTTCAGGGAGTCGTTCCTCCAGAGTCTTCTGAGAGTCCTCTTCATAGGCCTTGAGCAAGTTTTGCTCAAAGTACTCTCGAAAACCCCGCTCAAAGTTCTTTAAAATACAGTCCTAAATGAATGCTGTGATCTTAGCTTCGTTAAAAAATTTATTTCGATCCAAGCACTTTTTTGTTTTTACTTATTCTATTTGAGTAAAGGGGCGAATCTAAAAATACAAACTTACTCTGATTAGTCACATTAACACTTAAATATTTCAAAATCTACGGGTCCAAAAAAAAATTTGACCCACCAACTTTCCACTTAAAATCGCATTCTCCATGTATTAAGACTATGTAGATAAATTTTTAAGACTTTATAATTTATTTTGAAAAAAATAAATAAATGTAACATTCAGATGTCGACAGTCACAAAATTTGATGCGAAGAAATTGTTTATAATCACAATTTTTAGCAAATTTCAAAATTCATGCATTCGTCCTCTAAAAATATTTATATATATTGCTGATTTTTTAAGAGATCTTAAAAAACACAATAAACTACATGATTTTTCCATATGACACCTGAAAAACGAAAATAATCCATCTTTTTCACCCCTATAGTAATTATATATATAAAAAAAATTTAATAACAATAAATATTAAAATTGGTGGAAGTATAAAATAACTAAATGTGATAAAACCATTCCAAATAATTTATCAGAAAAAAAGACTAAAAAAATGTTCTATACTACTGTGTCTACTTAAAAAACGCAAATATTTCTATTAATAAATTTTTAAAACCAGGAAAAACAACATGTCTCTAAACACAGAGCATTTGAAGTATTAGCCTATAAGTAACTTATCTATAAACATGACTATACTTGCAGATTACTAAGCAGCAATATAATCACTCCATCATTACCGTCAATTGTGCCTACCTAACTCGCAATAGAGACCAGATGTTGCGCGTTTTCTGAAATCTCAGGAATTAGAAATTCATTGTTGGAAAATTATGGTTTGTATATAAACATCAGGCCCACCTTTTCCTCATGATCTTTCACCCAAGACCTTTTTGACATTGGGATAATAAATGGACAATCGTGATGATGGCAAAGCGAGTCGCTGACGAAATATCAATTGATACTCGTTTCTTTTTTTCTTCTCTGTCTGCTCCAACTTCTTCACATGATTTCCGTTTCAACTCTTATTATGCAGTGAAATTTCTCGGCGCGCTTGTTGCAATAGGCCATATACATCCAAACTGTAATCTCACAAGTAGGTATATTGCAACAAGTTTTAATGATTTTAAACGATTTCTGCAAATCCGTCCTCGCGTGGTCTCCAATTGATCGAAATAATTGCAAATGTGGCAAAAAAAGTTTTTTTCGTGCAAAGTAGTTAAGTAAAATAGGGGGAAAAAAAAATTTTTCACAGTCATTTTTTTACTTAAACTTTTTTTTTCAAATATTTATCTGTATCGTAAGAAAATTTTTTTCGAAATAAATAAAATATAAGAGTTTTTTTTTGCAAGTGTTGCGCATGTACTTGCAAGATAACTGTGCAATGGAAATTACGAGACATCAGAGATTGGAGGCGTAATGGGTCGTATTCGCGACGGGAATGAACTTTCCACAATTATTAAATATATATTATATTTGAGGATTTCTTCAGTTCATATAATATTTCTTGTTTTTTTTTTTAACTTCCATCTTTCCGTGTATATAGGATGAGGTATAATAATTCTCCCACTATTTTCTTCACTTTCGACTATAAGTACATTGCTCAAGGCAAGATGAAATGAATCTGCAGACATATCTCAATTATATATTGAATTGAAAGCTCGCGATGCATCGTCAATAGTGTGTCGTAGTGATTTTTTGTTCTTTTCTTTTTCTTTTTTTTTTCTCAATGTCCCGTGCGGTTTGGTTGTGAGGATTCAGAGTGAGATTATTATAGGTCAAATGAAAGTATCATTTTCGAAACTTTATTTATCATTACTTAATTGTATAATTTAGTGTGATTTGTTTTTTTCTTTGTTGCTTTTATGATAGTGAAAATTGATAGTTTATTATAAATTAATTATTTTTTAAATACCATTTAGTTTTTAAGGATGAAAAATAATTTTTTTAAAAGAAAATATAAGTTTTTGTTCTTTATACGATTTTTAAAATTTGAAAATTAAACAATCTCATGAAATCTCATACGAATAATAAAAATTTCATTTCTCCTATTCGCATCCATAAGATACCTAACAAACGCGCCTAGCCACGAGTTCTAACGATATTTCCCACTGCGAATATGCGCGCATTATATAAAGCCACCCGCGGAGGTTATGCGCACGTGGGTGAAGCAACTGGAAATAAAAATATATTCCTGACCTACGACGCAGTGAAGTTCATCATCCCCAGCGCACCGCTATACTCGCGAAGTTATACCATCAAAAGGGGCGGGAAAGCAACTATGAGAATGCAACAAGTCGAGAATATTCCCGAGAATTTATACACATATTTACAGCGCTCGCGCAGTGACGGGGCAGTTTGTGCTCTCATCTACGGCGGCGTGGACAAAAGCGCGTGGGTCTCAAGAAGTATATATTTCATTACCCGCGAGTGATGTCCACCCAGGGCGGAGACTATCATTACCCACTGTATAGTTGGATAACGAAAAAAAAAATCTACAGTTCATCAGCGAAGAATGCAAATAACTCGCGTGTGTCTGTACTGCGCGTTTTAATGTCAATATAATATATAGAAAGACAATTATGAATTACATAGTGTGTGTAAACAATGCTTCACCTTCACTAAAACCAGTTTCCAAGTGTTCGCCTCTTACTTATAACCGTCTAAGGGAATAATATACCCGCATAGTCCGCCCGAGATTCTCCATAAAAACTAAAACTAACTTTTCACGGATAATTATCATTCAGAGAGAAAAAAGTTTTAGATAAAAATTATTCTATTTTTAATTGTCTACAAAAAAGGTTCTCAGACTTTTTTCGAAAAATCAATTAATTTAGCGTGTAGCGGACCTCAAAGTTCAGGCGGACATCATTGTCTTGTATAAGAATTTTGAAGCTCTGGTTTTTCGAAAAAAATCTAAAAATCTTTTTTATAGTCAATTTGAAATAAAATAAAACTTTTCACTCTTTAAATATTTTTTTTTTTTTTTTTCGAAAAAAGTTTAAAAAATTAAACATTTGTTTTTTTTTGTTTTTTATGAGAAGCAAGTATAAAAAAATTCGCTAACTCGAAAAATTTTAATTTTAGAAAAAAAAGTTTCGAATAAAAAAGTAAGTAAATTTAATTTTAAATAAAAAAGGTCTCTATAATTTTTATCATAAAATGTATAGTTCGCGAGATATACAGGATGAAACAAAAAAATACACACGAAAATTTTGAAAATTTACAATCCCTTGTTTTTTGCAGCAGATGAAGATAAAAGGGCCATTGAATATATATAAGATAGCACGTGTACCTTGACTCTGAAGATTTATCGACCGTGCAAGAAGCCTATAAAGCTCACGAGGTCGTATTTGTAAATATAAACTCGGAGAATGGAAAGAAACAAGAGAACTACGCACACAACTGTTGCGCGCAGACGATGTACACCGTCGTCGAGGGCGATACGGTGTGATTTTTATACCACTAGCACTCTACGAGATAGTATTAATGGAAGGTGTGTGCCTCAGGCATGATATAATTGGCGCATTCATCCTCTACGACGATGGATTGCCGTTTTAGGTGTCAACGAACGAGCCGCAAGCTCGATATCAAGTCTGCCAGGAGTAAAAGTAACAACTTTATTCTGTTCATAATGTCTTCTAAACGTTTAATTTTGTCGTGAAGGACTCGAGGAAATTATTCCCCGTTTTATATAACTTCAGAAAGGTCATTTATCATTGAAACGCGATGAATTATAGACATGATGACATTATATGAAGTTGAATTTTTTATTATTCTGACTTTTCTAATTATTTATTGCACTATTTTGCATGTATAATTGTATTAAGTTTAGGAAGTATATGTCTACAGGGACAACAAGATGCCGGAATACCTCACTCTACAATGCAAAAGGTCTTAAAATTAATAACAAATGAGTATTTTTCATGTTTAATTTATGTTATCATATGCTGGAATGAGTTTTAAAACATGTGATTGAGATAAAAAAATTTTGGTTTGTTTTTTTTTACCAGAAATTTTCAATATAAACGTGGAAATCTTGGTATTGTTGTGTTTTTTTTTTTTAGTTTTTTCACGATAACTCGGTAAATAAGCAAAATAATGAAAAATATCATTGGAGTAAAATGATTGAGGATAAAATTTTCTACAAAAAACGTTTTATAAAATTTTTTTGTATCTTCCTCAGTTTTAGTGATATTTGAAAATTCGTATTTTTCAAAATATCTGGAAAATAAAGCAAAATATAGAATAAATTTACTGAACATTTTTTGTAGGTAATTTAATTTGATATGATTTTTTTTGGTAACATTTTTTGCTTATTCTCGTGTTTATTGATTTATTATAACATTAATGAAAAATCAACCTTTTGATATATTATAATTTTCGTATTTTTTTTTTCTGGTGATAACTGCGTAAATAAGTGAAGTATTAAAAAAAAAATATTCTACTTAAATTTTTGGAGATGAAATTTCCTAGAACAAATTTTTTTTTCCTTATACAGTTAAAAAAAAAATTCATTTCTCAAAAATAATAACGTAAAATATTGCAAAAATTAACTCTACATTTTTTTTATAAAATTAAATTTCCTTTTATTTAACCCTATAAATAACATTTTCCGTTCTATCTCGCTTACTGCCTTATCCAAACATTAAGAAAAAAAAATACATCCTTTAATCATTTCAGTATATCTGCCCTCAAAAATTTGTTTTTCAAAAATAAGTATGGAAAAAATAAATAATTAATTTGATTTTTATAAAAACATCATAAACCACCCTGTGTACGCAAAAGAAATTAAAAAAAAAAAATTTTTTCTCAAGTTGCTAAGAATAATATGTCTGAAAATGACCACGAGAGAAGGTTGAAGAATTTTTACCGACTATAATAACACACAAATGTTGGCAACTGCATCTATACAAGAAAAGTCTTAATAAAGGAACGTGAAACTTGATGGAAGGATAATGACAAGGTATACCATCTGAAAATATCGTCTTTAGTCCATCTCATTTTTAATCCATGAAAGAATGTTAATTATTCCAATCTCTGATGATATTTCACTACTATGACATCCGCACCATGTCTATTTCAGAAAATTTTCAACCCGAGAACAAAAATTATATTAATACATAAAATCCTAAAACTGAACCTAATACCCTATACCCTAAAACTGAAAGAAATTTATAAAAAATAAAAAAAAATTAAAATAGTACATTGTTCACCAAGGGAGGAAAAGAGGTCATTTCGACCGTGAAATGTTTACTGCCCGAGCCGAAGGCGAGGGCAGGAATTCACGGTGAAAATAACCTCTTTTGCATCCCGAGGTAAACATACGATTTTTCATCGTAGCGGGAGTAAATGAGGTTTTTGCTCCCGCTATGACGAAAAATAGTATGTTTACTTCAGGATGCAAAACAGGTTATTTTAACCGTGAATTCCTTTTAGTAAACTTTTCACGATCGAAATGACCTCTTTTGCTCCCTTGGTAAACAATGTACTATTCTTCGCTTCGCCGCGAAAGTATACGCAGTCTTCCAGGTCGCATTTCGCCCCGGGAACAGTATGACAGTTCGCGTTTTTGTTTTTTTTTTTATCGTTCTCTTATCGACATTTTCTTTTCCCACACGTTTTTAATGCCTGCTCTGACCAGCAAAAACCCTCGGTTTTCACTCGGTTTTGCAAAAGTCGAGCAGGCAGTTTACTGATAGAGACTGAAAACAAAAATTATACGCTATAGCCAAAAATCATCTGGATTTTTAATTAAAAATACTTCATAAACGCATTTTCGACTATAAAGAATGAAAAATAGTATACGTATAGGTAATATAAAAAAACTGTGACGAGAAAATCCAACTTTCTGGCCTTCCCTCGTAACATATTATTGAAAATGAAAAACCGTAGAAAATTAAAATTTTTAACAAAATTAATAAAAATTAAAAAAAAAAAAATTTTGAAAATAAAAATAGGGGAAAGTGGGGCATAACGGACCCCTACCTTTTTTTTTAATGAGCTTTTACTTCGATTTTTATACTTTTGGTTGTTGAAAAATCATTTTTATTTTACAAGGTCCTACTTTAAAATAAGAAACCTTGAAAAAATTAAGAAAAAAACTGCAAACCTGTGAAATTTTAGCAATAATATTACCTGCAGTTTTTCGTTAAAAATAAAAATTATTTCCAAAATGTTTAAAAATAGTGCGTTATATGACAATAGATAAATGCAGAAGCTTTTAGTGAGGTTTAGAATAATAATAGTGCACTTGTGGCAAGCTTCTTGAATTTCGTAATAAACATTGTTCTCTGATAATTCAAATATTTCACAAAATGGATACCTCGACTGATTATATAGTCAGTGTAGAGGCGGATTTTTATTGCAAAGAAAAAATATATTCATTTAAATGAAATCAAAGCAAATAATGCAATTGACGAATTATTAAGTAGATATATATGGCTTTGTTTCTCAAGTGACTCCCAGGAAGGAGATCTACATCCGCGTCTGGGAGCCGTGCAATTTCGTAAGGGCGTCACTCTCTCATTTCTACACTTTGTCATCACATATACATGTGTATACAGTAGTAGTAGTGTTCACAAGGCACAGAGAGTAATATTGCAAAAGAGCAAGATGCTCTCAAACAATTGAGAAGCACAAAAAACCCAGCAGAGTTTTGTCTAGAAAAATTTTCACTAGTAAAAACGCGTGAATTATCCCACGTTACCCGCAAACAATAAAAATCCATCTCTCTATATTAACCCGCGACATCAAACGGCAGGAAAATGAATGAAATACCTGCGCGAACTATAGCCATTTTTTTAAATTTGAGATTTTAAACTGATTTTTCGAGAGAGTTTAGATAACATTCAAAAAACCTTTGTTTTTCACTTTTTTTTGTTAAAATTTCATTCGAAGAGAAAAATGCTTGAAATAAAAATTATACTATTTTAAATAATCTACAAAAAAGGTTTCTAAATATTTTTCGAAAAAACGAATAGTTTGGCCGATAGCGAACTTCAAAATTCTCGATTTTTTACATAACAACGCACGGCACAGATATATTTGTGAATTTGTGTCTCTGTATCGGTCAAACAATTCATTTTTTCGAAAAATATCTAAGAACCTTTTTTGTAGGCAATTAAAAATAAAATAATTTTTATCTAAAACTTTTTTCCCCCGAAATAATATTTAACCACGAAAAAGTGAAAATAAAAAATATTTTTCTATTTTTTTCACTTTTTTTAATAAAAAACTCAGTTTAAAATCCTAAATGAAAAAAAAAAAAACATAGCCAGCTGACAGATTCGAGGTGCATTTAATAGGTCCTCGCGTAAAACTTGACAGCGTGATAATTGTGATTTGTCGCCATCTAAAACCTCAAAAAGTCATAAAAAAATTTTTATATCCACCTACATAACAAGAACTCGGCGTAATCACCTTATATAATAAATTAACCTGAGGGTTAAAAATTTTATTAGACCAAATTCACGAGAATTTCCTATAACCTCCGGCGACAGTGCGATCGCCATATAACTGCAGTTGGCAGACCATCAGATTTTTCACAGTAAAAAAAAAAAAACTGCCCGAGGGAGTCTCGGAGGACCCCCGCCGGATACAATAATTTAGTTTCCTCCCTCTGATACATATATATCCCAGTTATTCAATCTCGTGATTACGTAAAAGTGACATTTTCACGTATACAGTCTAATATTCCTTTCCATTCTATCGAGTCAAGCACATACACACAAAACCAGTAGCGACAAGATATATTTCTTGAAATATGAAAGACCGATAAAACAGGTTTATTTTTCAATCTATTAATTCAACTAATTTAATCAATTTAAAAAATAACTGGTTTTCTACACTACTCTTAACAATAAATCCCAAGTTGAAAAACATAGAAATATATATTAAACAAATTGCATTTAAATTAATGTCAAGGATGTGCAGTTTTCACTCACCCACTCTCGAGACAACCGCCAGCATCATCAGCATCCCACTGATCAACATGATTTTTCCAATAGTCAACATAATTTTTCCTAAAAAAAAAAAAATGCGAAAAAAAAAAAACAATTTTTTTTCACTCACGAAAAATTGACATAAAATTCGTTGCACGCGTTGCGCGCGCGAAATTAAAAATTTTTTTTCAGTGGCACTAAAACACCTCGTGCGTTTTTTTGTTTCTTTTTTTGTTGACTGCTGCTCGCGTGCCCGAAATGAAACGTCTCACTCTACAATCGTGTAAATAATAGTGTTGTGGCGATGAGAGATTCGCGACAGCGCCGCATTGACTCTCTTCAAGGCATAAACGTTCAGACACGAAGAGAGAAAGGTGACTGAGTTGTAGTATAGGAGCAAGGCGTGCTCAATACCTCGAAGTCGACAAAGTCACCTTTCTATCGCGAGGCAACAAAGAAGGGAGGGCTGCGTTTCCACCACCAGGAACTGCCCCCTCCTGGTGCACGGCTATGCACTTCGATGGTTTTTTTTTTTATTTTCAACGGTCTTGAAATCCGGCGTTCGCGGCGAACACAGAGGTTATTTTATATTTTATGCTTGTGTAATTATAAATCCACAAATTTTGATTTTATCTCGTGTGGGAGACACGTGTGTACGTTCTAAAAGCCACTGCCTTCTCAATGCAGTTTCGCAAGGATATATTGACAATGATTAATTGACCACATTCCTGTGATTGTTTGTCGTTACGAACAAATGGTACCGCCTTTGAGAAAGCGATCGAACTGTCAGGAAAATAAATTGTCGATTTTTCATGCGTTTAAAGGTGTGAAATTTGATGTAGCGTTGATTTAACCGTTGGTTAAACGGGTTATATATGACGATACAGCTATTTTTGACAGTTGAAATAATATGAGAAAATTTTTTTAATGTTTGCCCGATCCTGGGCTATGAAAATCCAGGGGATTCTCTGACTAGTGTCTGAGAAAAGGCACGTTGTAGAATGCGATTTTGAGTAGAAAGTTGGTGGATCAAATTTTTTTTTTTGGACCCGTAGATTTTGAAATATTTAAGTGTTAATGTGACCAATCAGAGTAAGT
>MVJL01005792.1:0-72585 GCA_002156465.1 Macrocentrus cingulum | reverse complement strand
TTACATTAATAAAAGAGAAAAAAAAATCATTTTTGACAATTTTTAGACAATTCAAAGATTTTTACTGTCTGCCGGAGTTTTTAAAAAATTTCATTTTAAAGAATGCTTTGGAATGTGATATTTTTAATATTTATTATCTCTCTGACCGAAAATTCAAGAAGAAAATTTTTTTTTAATGTACAAAAATATTTTATATTTATTTTAATTAAAAAATTGGTTATCAAAGTTTTTTACAGTATTTTTAAAAAATTAATAAAATTTTAATTCAAACGAATTTTTAGTTGAGATTGTACTGGCATGAGAGTCGACTAATCAGAAATTGATAAAAATTTGTGCGTTAATTTTTAATTATGCCTTTGATCAATTAGTAAAATTTTAAAAGCATTTCTCATCTGTGAATGGAGAAATTAATTTGTTAAATTTGACTCAAATACACAGGCCCTTATAGCACTGTCCAAATTGATGCACTTTTAATTAAAAATAAAAATACTTCTACTGATTACAATTTAATAAAAAACAAGTATGACAATCTCTGATAAACAAAGAATTTATAATAACAATTGCAAAAAAAGTTCGGGAGGTAAATGAACAAAAATTTTTACTGGATGATGATAAAATAATATAATAAATCGATAAATCGCTCGAAAAATATTGAAATAAGAAGAATTTTCTGTTCTTATCTCTGCGAGAACGATAAAATCGTGTTTTTATCACGCGTGTCACTTGATTGTGCGTGGGCGTGTTTCGGCTGCAGTCTTTCCAATAATGATCTCGACGATGATAGACGCATAATTGAAGCTCATATACTGAAAAAGACACAGAGCATATCCTTTGCTCTCAATGATGGCGTCTCAGTTCGCGCGTCTCGCCCATTTAACTACTCACAACCACATCGTTTGCTGCCTCTTGCCATCGTCGAGTTTAGCCAGGCTACATTACTAATTTCCGCCCTCACTTGGTGGAGCCCCCAGCAGATGCTGTCGACGCGCCGCTGATGTCCGTGTGTCGGCGCGAGCGAGACGGACACATAATGCGTCCACCTACAAACCAATCTATTAGGCGCCATCTCACTGACTGCTCACTTACAAACGCTTCAATTCGACTCGCGCGCGCGCTACTGTCCCGCTGCCTCCCGAGCTGCACCAACACCGGAAGTCCAGTGATCTGGGACACCCACACGCCGCGTCCTCAACACGTCCCCGTATCGTGAACACTTTTCTAATAGACAACTTTGACTTATCTCAAATTACTCCCTGTCTTTCCGCACTCTTTCCCTCTCAAACCACTCATTACTTATTTTCAGAGGAAACAAAAATTTTTTTTCCAACTCACAAATAAAAAAAAAAACAGTTTTTTCTACACTATCTTGAAGTAAAAAAATTTTTTTCTCAAAAAATCTTGAATAAAAAAATCTTGGAAATTTTTTTTTTTTTAATAAAATAATTTTTATTTGATTTTAAATACGATAAAAAAAAATTAATTTCAAGTTAAATTAAAAAAATTTTTCGTACAATAAAATTTTTTTTTTTTTTCTTTCTTGAAATTCATTTTTAAAAAATATTTTTAAGTCTTGAGAAAATTTAAAAATGACTAATAATGACACATAATAATTTTCTCGATTTTTAATATTAATGTTTTTACAAATGAGAAAATTATTTTTCAGATACATAAATTAAGAAAAAAAAAATTAATCGGTTCGAATTTGAGCGATTGATTCTTTTGCCACTTTATATATAGGATAGAAAGCAACAACTTTTGTGTGAAATATGATCAATGAATGATGGAGACAGTGGTGATGTTGGTGGTAGCAAGGATGAGCCGTTAAAATTCATTATTCTCAATTCTCGTAAACAGGCAGTTGTAAATTATTCAGGCCGAACAGGCGCTCGCGGAGTTTTGTATATATACAAGTATATGTATATTGAGATGTATATATGTTGAGATGACCTAAGCGGTCGAATAGTCGTTGGCTAACTGCCGGTAAATTAACCAATTGAGGACTTCGAGTATCCGCGGATATCTTATTACACACTTATACCATGACGTGCGACGGCCATGACTGGTGATGACACGTCGTTTGTCGATTGGAATAATAATTCAATTTTTTCCATCCACATCTATATTTGTTACCATATTCCGGGCAATTGATGCGACGATTCCGAGCAGAATTTTTTAAAAAACACAATACGCACAGCGACTTTAATTGCACATGGATTACATGTCAACTGGAACATGTGACGACAATGGAGCATAAATAAAATATGTCAATTTTTTTTTCAGCGCATTGCAAGAGTGCAGCATGATCATCATCGCTACTCGTGACAGCATCAGACAGACGTATATAAATATACTTATAAGTATGTGTGGCGAGGCTAGTAAGCAAATTCATTTGCCGTGAATATGTGCGAGTGGGAAGAGCGTGTCCACACTCGTGTCATTACTCCCATTCACGGCTTCAGATCGTCGTTACTAGTTTTATTCGCAATATTTCACATCAAAAACCGTCACATAAAATTGTTAATTGCACTTTTTAATTATTAATTCAAAAAATTAAAGCCAGAAAAACGATAATTTCATGGTGTAAAGTAATTAAAAATATTCATTTACACTAACAATACATTTTTTTTATTATTTACATAATTTTATTTAAGGTTTTACCGATTTTAGATTTCTGTTTACAATTTTTTTCAGAGTTGAAAAATGGTGTTTTTAATGGTTTTATTGATATAAAAAAATTAGAAAAGTTTATTTTGTAATGTTATATTATGGATTTTTTTATTATTGAAAATTTTTGTTATAGTAAGTAAATATTTTACACGTTTAACTGTCAGTTTTTCATATTGTCGCCGGCGTCGATCACGAGGGCGATTCTCGGCGTCAAGACGATAAGGTATTCGCATTACTTACCCCTTGGATTATTTGAGTTATTCCACTATTAGATGTGGTATGCAGTCCGAGACGTGCGCCAAGAACGTCGACACGCCAGACTATACACAATATCAGCCAGATATTCAATCTCCTCACGTTTATTTCTGCGCTTATATCGACACACTTGGATTACTTTCTAATAAATGCGTATCGTCCAATTATACACACCCGGAGCAATTAAAAAATCAATCTACAACTGTAAATTATATACTCTAACTTCCCTATATGCATTTGTATGCGGAATAAAAAATTCATCTAATATTTTACCTTCAATCTTACATCAAATTTACACTTTTCTTTAGATAATCATTTTTCTCTACTAATGACAACCATTATAAATCGATCAAAAAAAATTCAATTCTTCATTTCTACAGATCAGTTTTTAATCTACAATTGTATTTCAGAAGTGAAAAAAAAATTTTACACCGTTTTAATGTTGGAAAAAATTTTTTTTCTACAATAATAAATGAATAAAAAATTTTCTACCACGCGTTTTGTTAGTTATTTGATAGATTTTTAGGTTTTCCATAGAGTTATAAAATTTCTAGTCATTTTTTTAACGTAGAAATTTGAATTTTCGATGGCGATTGTTGGTTTTCTTGGGGTTGGTAGCATTTGAATAGTTTCTTCGAGCAATATTTCACAATACTACATCACACGTATTCGATTTATTTCCAAGATTAAATTGTAAGCATTTGCAACGTCTAATACTTCCTGCCAGGTTTATTACCGGCGACAGTAAGCCTCTAAGCATTCTCTTTCCATCTCATTCTAGACCGGTGCACGCGGTGTGACGCGTTTCGACGATTATAACGTCCGTCACGATTATGCGACGCGTCAGCCCGAAGAACGGCCGACGCAGAACGCATCGGTGGACGCACATCACCACTTGGCAACGACAATTTTTATAACTGTTTTTGTTAAGCGCCCGCTTTCCGGCCTCCTATAAATTACGAGTCTGCACAGATAAACTATGTGGATACATATTTACTTGCGTACGTGCAAGTGCCGCAGCTCTGTGTGCGTCGTTCTACTATAATAATAGTCGACTAAGTCTACCGATCTGTGGGAAATGTCTTTCTCGTCTTCAATTCTTTTCTGTCCCACCCGTGACCTCCCATATCCTCCTTCTTCGCCCCTCCGTTGCCGATGCGTCTCGCCAAAGTGGGTTGGGAACCGAGCGTACTGTTATGTACACCTTCTGAGTATAGGATTTTTTTATTTCACTTCCTTATTTGATAGCGTATCCTTAATTCGGACTGTGTGCAGATCCATGCTGCTCTAGATTGAATTGTTCACCTTTGTGCACACTGAGGAAATTATTTTATAGATTAATTTGATCACACTCTAAGCCTTACGTTTAGATTTTATAATTTTTTTTTTCATGTAATTGTTAGAATTTATCAATTTCTAATTTTTAAATACATTTCCAAATTTTTTTTCAGGATAATAATTTTGAACAGTCATTTTAAATTGATGATTTTGACCCCAAGACACGTTTTTAAACCAATGTCGGTTTAATTTTCTTACTAAAAATATTTGAATTTTGGAATGTTTGAATTTTTATTTTTTAATATCTCTGTAAATAATTTTTTTATTCAAATTTTTCTTTAGATACATTTGTAGAGACGATGATACTTTTTTTATTAAGCCGAGAATTTTTTAATTTGGTGCAGTAATATGGAAAATCAACTTTTAAATCAATTTTTAAATATAGAAAAAATAAATAAAACGAAAATACGACAATAAAACTCCTCTGTGACTGTCGTAAAATATTTTCTAAAGTTTCAATTTTCATTGCACTATAGTTTTTTGATTTAAAAATTTAAAAATTCTCACCCACTCAATTTATCTGATTAATTGAGCAATTTTCTCGCCCAAGTTGTCGATAAAAAAAATGTTTTATACAGTTTTTTTTCATCGAATTATCATTGAACCGTGCGGCATTGCCTGAGGCCGCACGTGTTCGACAAGAAAAGGTGGTTCGCACGCGAAGTAGCCTCGTCATCCCTCAAGTGCAAATTATCCCAGCGACTTTTCCACTCGTTGAACCTACATTACGTCCAAATGGACACGTATACACATCAACTGTGTATCACCCTAAGTCATCGGCCACGGCGAGTAATAATTCCACTGTGAAATGTATAGTGTGCATGCACTTGTATTCACGCGTCGAGATTTATCGGTGATCTCGAAACAGGAATTTTCCAATTCCCCGTAGTAGATCTATGCACACTAATTGCGTGCTCGGCGAATTCACCTGCGAAGACATCAGCAATGCGTGGCGTGTCGTGATGCGTGAGCAAGCGCGGGTGCATGATATATTCCGAAGAGTATAGACGCCCTACGTGCACGCCACCTCATTAACGCTTGTCAATAATTACGTTTCTATATTTATCACATAATAAGCGTAGTCTATCTCTCATCATTAAGCCGACTGAGGGTCTACACTGTCGTTGAGCCGCTCGAGGGACATGGTCTACTTGGTGCCGTGTCTGTAGTGTCTTGCAAGCTCTCTGCCACTCTATGGGAACGTCTTTATAATTTTTTCACTGATCGTGTCGCGAATTTCATGCATTTTCAAGTAGTCCCTGAGTAATTACGGTCAACGTACAAATAGCATGATTTTTTCAAGTATAAAAAAAATCTATGTGAGTGAAACAATTTTTCATTATAGATAAACACAAATTTTATTGATCTAAAAAACTTCCAAGCGCTAAAACTGGAAAAAAAAATTGACAAAAATTTAATTTTTTGAAAATTTTCAAAATTAATTAGTAATTTAAACAAAAAAATGTAGAAACCATTTTTTTGTAAAAAATTGAATTCCTTATATTACACTTTATTACGAGCGTAAATTTTTTTTCAATATATAGCGTATTTACGAAGAAACTAAAAAAGTTACGAAAAATGAAAAAAAAAAAATGAAAAGGGGTTAATCTATTCGAAAATTAGGCAAAAAAAAAATTTCGGAGCATTGCATCAGAAATTTTGAAAACTTATTTGAAAAAGGTAATTAAATAAATAAATTGATTAAATAAAAAAATTGATTTATGGGTAAAAACTTTTTTTTTATTTGAATTTTTGGGCATTTTTGGGGTGAAATGAGCTTTTTATTCTCATGTAAAAAAAAATTCTTCATTATTTCAGGTTAAATTCGGTATTAACAAAAATTTTCGAGCCTTAAAAATATTTTTCTAAACCCTCAATTGTTTTGATATTATTCTTTGAAATGAAAAACAAACTTAAAATTAAAAAAATTAAATTTCGAATTTGAGTATTAACATTGAGTTTTGAAAGCACTGAATATTCAATGTGAGCTTAATCTTATGGACAGGTATGAACATTTTACTTTTTGCATTAATAAGAAAATCAAAATGTCTGTCGCTCGTTCGACGCTGAAGTAACGAGGTTTCCCTACTGATTATCAAGGGCAACAGCAGCAACGATAGAAGCCGACTGCTTTCACATTGCTTCCACGCCCCTGCAGCTTTACTTTACAGTCTGTTCTTCGTCTTCTTCTATCGCAAAGTCTATAGTATAGTGCTTGCAAGCGGAGATGCTGTTTTGCGCGCGGTATATTAATTTAATTCTTTGGATACTCGATAGACGTAGCGGAAGAAGGAGGTGATGCGCAGAATGAGGACCAGGGAGGGAGGCGCTAGGTCGCTCCGAGGTTTGAATATTCATAGGAAAGAGGGAATAGAGATCGAGCGTAATAGAATTTAAATTAAGCAAGCAGGGTGCTGGAAACTACGACGAGTTCCGTAATGTGATCATACCTCAATCGATAATTTTTTTAATGCGAGGGCGTCCTTTTTAAACTTTTCACTAAACTCTAATCATCCTATTTACCGCTGTTAACGTCACTTAATCGCCCTTTTTCCACCCTAAACAACATTTCCAAGTAATTACCTATTTTTTCACAACAGTAAATATTTATCGTGTGTAGTAGAATGGCGTAAAAACCAACTATTTTTTGTTTTTTGGGTCTCGTATCGAAAAATTGTAATTTATCGTTTTTTTAAGAGCAGTCTAAAAAAAAAAACAGCCCGATACGTACATTTTTTAGAGGCCTCTGATAAATTTAATTTAATTTTTGTAAAAAAAAGTTTTTTACAATTACATTTTGATGATTTTTGAAAATTTTAGAATTCGATTGCGACTTCTAAAAATGCTTGTATCAAGCTGATTTTTTAATATGAGACCAACTGTTTCAATTAAATTTTCGGTTTAATTTGACCAAATTCATCGTAAAAAATTTTTTTCTTATTAAATTGACATTAAAAATCAAAAAAGTCGATTTTTTTCGAGTCACCCCATAATCCGCAGTAAATATTTGTCTTCAATAATTTTTCATAACAGTAAATAATTTTTTTTTTATTCAAGTAAATAAAAATACAGTAAATAATCATCAATAAAATTGTAAAAAATCTTATTTTAGTGATGTTTTTAGAGTGTAAAAAATGTGAAATCCAGTGAAATAGTTGGATTTAAGTCGTGAGAGATGCGTGTGCATGAGCTAATCCAGTGTGGGTTACAGATAAGCACACCTAGCGGAAGATTTGCGCGGCGGAGAAACTTTTAATGCGGCTTGAAGAAGTTCAAGTCCGCCTTTTTGAGCTCTCACTTTCTGCCCTGCTTCAGCTATACTCTCCAACCCCCTCTCCGTCAACTTTAGGACCCCATCCCGTGGCACCCGTTCACCTCGCTCGAGACGTCTCTAATCGTAATCATCGTGGAGTGTTAATGTTCCCGTTAACTCGGCTGAGGTGTTTAACCTTGTTAACTCGCGCTCGCATACACAGCCACCTGGCAGAGCGTCGTCGAGGCATCCTCTGCAGCAGCAGAGCAGCATACACGTCGTTATTGTACGTAATCGGCAACACGCATGCGTGCCCCTACATGTCGCTGTATCCACCGTCGTCTTGCGAGCCCCACCACTTTTCCGGTCACTCTTTTCCTCTCTCCGACCGTGGAAAAACTCGGCCGTGGACGACAACGACCGCCACGTAGTGGGAGACACACCATCAGCCATGTTGAGGGTCACACCTGATGAATGAGCGACGGAACTTTGCTTCCATGCTCACAAAATCATCGTTCACCTTGTTTGTCGTCTTCATCAACGCCTCCCAATAATTTTTCAATCCTTGTCGCGACCATCGTGCTAGCAGCCATTTTATAATCTTTGTATAAACATTCAAGATCATCGCTATGGATCGCTGAACGACAGGATCTATGCTTCCCTACCCACAGAATCATCCTCCAACATCACCCATGTTCATTAGCAGCTTCTGATGACGCTTTTTTCATCATCTTCTCGCTATGAAAATCCTCTCGCGCAAAACAAACTATTTAGATTTTTTTTTCCTAATTAATTTACTAATTAATCCATTTTTTATCGCTTTCAAAAGTCTACTATAAATCTCTTTATTTTTAAGTTTAAAAAAATTTTTCAGTCAGAATTTCCCGAAGTGTAAAAAAAGTATATTGGCAAATATATGATGAAGGATTGATTTTTCGAAATGTTCACCAGAAAAAAGACCAACCGCGATTAATGATGATAAATTTCCCAGGCCTATGTTATAAACAAAATATGATGATTTTCAGAAATGATACGAAAAAAAAGAGAAAACTAATATTCGGAATATGTATATACGTATAGCTTGGGGCATTTACCTTTACGTGACGTTCCACGGTTGCTGGAATGATTTACCTGGGGCCGTCATAAAACGAGACCGAGACACAAGAGAGGCCTCTGCCTTCTGATTATCACGAGAGATTGCTCCACACAAAGAAACATAACCTTTCAGCCAGGATTTCGTGCTCGGACTTGATGATCAAGTCCTCGCCTTGACCAAGACGATGCTCATCTTTCGCCTCTGGAAAAATACTATACCTATATCCAAAATTCTCTCATCGCCCAAACTACAATGATCGATAAATTCAATTTCCGGATCGCAGCAACATGGCGAGCGTGCTGCATGACTATTGGGTGGGCAAGTGCAAACAGAAAATGGAAACTGGTCGCAATAGCGGCGTGCAGTGTGCCGTGTATTCGTTACGGACCGATAGCAATTGTTGGTCGTATCTGGCCACTACCAATGCTACACTGCAGCCAACGCTTCGTTGCCTCCATCGAGCTATTCTGCTCTTGTGTAGGTAAGCAAACTGTGGATAGGTTGGCTTCTGCTGTGTCCTTTAGCGTAGATTGCATTCTATTGGTATCCACAAACTTTCGTTGGAGTTTCGGGGATGAAAATAAAAAATTCTGCAGAAATAATGAGAAAACTTTGAAACATTTTTATTAGAAAATTCACGTTTATTCGGATTGATGCAGGTTGAACTCTGATTTATCTTGTTTAACTGATGAATTCAGAGGTAGTATCGATCGCTCGATAGACAGGGATAGTCAAATAAAATAGTTCTATAGCGTTTCAACGCCTGGAGATTGAGTTCGACTCATCTTGGAATGCTTCTATCTGGTTGCTTGCTTGCTACATAGTCTACACCATCTTGTGTATCTATTTGCAGACACAGATAAACACGAATGCAGAGTACGAACACTCCGATACAGCAAGAGACAGTAGAGTGTTCTTATAGTGGAACTTATTGATCCAACAAAACTCATTTCAAGATACAGTGCGAAGTCTCCAAGATACTGCTTCTACTCCTACTCTGCCGCTTCCGCCCGGCTACCCCACCGACCTCGACAGTCGGCTTGCCCTCCCTACCACCCTCTCAACCCATCCGTTTGCCGTTCGTTTGACGCCTCCCTCGACTTCTACTCACCCTACTCCCTTGACTCACATCCTATCCAAGACGTTAGTTCGCATAGACTTCTAATCTAAGTTCACCATACACGGGAAAATCTTGTCATCATTGTAGCCAGCCAAATTGCTACACATGCTCGCGCTACCGCTGTGTGTCGTCATCGACAATTGCGCGCCGCTATGTACAAAGTCGCACTTGATATTTAGTTGTTAGGGTTAATCGTGTTGATTTTCACGGAATTTTTTATATTATTTATCCGTCATTTTTCATGTTGAGGGATTTGTTGACTAAATTGGAATAAAATTTTGGCATTTTTTTATCGGATGGAATTTTAATTATATTTCATGATGTAAGATTTTGTGGAATTTTGAAAATAATATGGAAAATAAAGGGGAAAAAAAAGAATATTGGATTTTTTAAAAACAATTTTTTTTTGTTTCTTAATTTTTGTGAAATTTAAAATGCATGATTTTAGTTTTTGAAGCATTTAAAATTTTTTTATTTTGTTTCTGAGTTGAATTAGCTGGTTATTTATAATTATAATTTATTTTTATCTTTTTTTTTTTTTACCAGGGTTAATTAGGGTTAATTTTTAGGGAATTTTTATTTATTCTTGCATCATTATTCATCTCAAACAATTTTTTGATTAGTTGGATTAGTTGGATATCTTAGTGATAGAGAATAAAATAGAAAAATGAAAATTATAATTTTTTTGATTATTAATTAATTTGTTTTTTGTTTTTCATTAAATTTTTGTTGAATTTAAAAGACTTGATTTTTATTCTGCCATTTTAATTATTAATTGATGAAGGATATAAAATTTTTACTTTTTTTCATGAGCTAGATAAAATGAAAAATTAGGAGCTTTTTGGATTATGAAAATGTTTAAGAACATACTACTAAAGTTATAGACTTAATTGCGTGAGATGAGGGTTGCCCTTAACTCCGAAAAGCGCCGTTTCTTGCATTAAAAGCTTTCTAAAATGATCCAACTAAAAATTCCTAAATTTTCTATTTTTATCCACAAACCAGCCCTCATTCAATTCTCCCCTCTACAAACAAAAAAAATGTCAGCATCCTAAAATAAATAAAAAATTTTTTTCGAAAAAATCTTTTTTAATTTTCCAGATAAAGTGTTTTTATGCCTATAAGAAAACTTCGCAGGCAACAATGACTGATTAGACTATCGACAGAGAGTTTGTAGTTGAAACTAAGACGAAAGTTAATAATTAGAGTGAGCGCGTGACCTTGTACACTCATTCCATCACCAGAAGTTGCGAGTGTTCCACGAAAATTCAAAGTTTCCCAACAACTCGCCGCAGTGGAAGCAATTTCGGCGGCGTGCCACGACCCTCCACCACGTCGCGGAAAGTGCATACAAAGGTATAAATATTTTCCAAAAATAAAATTCCTTTCCACCCCTGAAAAAGTCGCGACCGTCAAAAAAATAAAGAATCAATGATCAAATACGCAAAGGGTCGCTAAGTGTTGGCGGTTTGTTTGCCTGACGTATTACGGGGTCGGCAAGACGACCTTCTGATAGAAGAAGAAACGGTGAAAATCAAGGGTCCCTGAAAGCCCGTGAGGGGGTGGAAATAAGAGTCTACGGGGAATGAAAAGAGGAGAAGAGGTTAAAAGAGGTAGGGAGAGGTGGTTGAGGGTTGAGGTGAGTCGCGTAGGACGACAAAGGGGGGAAAGAACGAGGGGCAAGTCGGAAAAAGGGGTAGCAGGGGTGGAAGGCCGCGAATGTCGGTAGAGGAAAAGAGGGAAAACGACGACGGAGACAGAGAGCGTCGTGGGGGTCGGGTGAGGGAGGCAAAGAGGCAACGAGTCGGCGGAGATAGATGTATGTGGGAGGGCCGCTCGATACAGCCCCAGCAAAACCACCCCCCTCGTCACCCCTTCGTCATCCTCTGCCTCCAGCAGCTTTTCTCCAAACCCAAGCGTCGCATCGCGATGTTAAAGTGAGAAAAGTCAACGGAGTCTGCCGGCATAAGCCTCGTGATTTTCCGTGTTGCTATTTCAAAGCTGCACTCCCCGGAGTTTGTTAGTCTTCAATCAGCCTCGCCTCTGTCCGAAATTTATCACCATAACTATCATCTGGGTCACCGAACAATTTCAATCCGTATTCCTAAAAAATCAAACTTCAAGTTTTTTAAATTTTTTTCTCCGTTTTATAGAAACCTCCAAAACTTTTTTTTTTTTTTTCAATAAAACTTGGAATTTCTTTATTTATTTTCAAAAGTTTCAATCAAAAATAAAATTTTAAAAAGTTTCAAAATGACATTTTTGTGTCAGTAGATTTTGAAAAAAAATTTTTGTTTTTCAATCTCATCTATCGAAGTTTAATATTTTTTTCTGCATAAGAAAAAATACTAACGTCATTCGATGATACATTAAAATCGAGGATTTTCGCGATGCCCAGAAGTGGCAATGATATCGAAAGCGGAAAAAAAGCAGCAGAGACAGAGAAGAAACGAGTTGGCAGGCTTTCAAAATTTTTTCGAGGCCCAAGCCTTGTCACTTGGCTGGTTATCCAAGCACTTGCAAGCCCTGCCACGCGTATACGAGTGCATAAACATGCGCCCGTGCTAGCCTAAAGAGCCCACCTTTATCTCGAGCGAGCCACTTGCATCCCTACCACGAGAGAGGACGAAGAGCCGCAGGGATGTTGCCCTCATGTGACGGAACCAGAACGAAAGTAGGGGTGGCACATGGCGGCGACGCTTGATGGCAGTGGGAAAGGGTTGGACTGCACGTAGGTTATACTCCTTTCTACCCGGTAGAGGATATTGTGATTTTAGCGTCTGTGTAATTATGGAAATTAGCGACATGGAAAGCCTAGGATAAAAGGGTTGATTATAATCCAGACGGGCGAGGAGCGAGAAAGATATAGAGTGAAAGAGGCATCTCCGGGTGTTCGCGACCATAGATTAAAACCAACTCCTTCCACACTCGCGCCTTTGCCGCGCGCGCGGCTCTCTCCGCTCTTTTCCTTTCCATCTGCTCGTATCCTCTACACGCTCACTCGCTCACGTCGCGATATTGCGATCGAGTTTTCCCCCGGGTACATGTGTGTTTCGTTATCATGAATTCTCGCTCACAGTCCACCAATTTTTCGAGATGAAAGCCACCCGTCTTCGCCTTTACTTTTTTTCTCTGCAAAAAAAAAAAAAAAATTAGTATAAATTATTTTATATCGCCAGCAAAAAACCATCTCATCTATTTGACACATGGTATAGAACTTGTATTATGTGTAGAAAGAAAAAAATTAATAGTTAGTATTAAATTTGAAAAAGCAAAAATTTAATCAGAATAATCCAACTTGAAGGATTTGGGTATAAAAATTACTATTAATTGAAAAACCAAAAAATTAGAGATTATTTCAATAAAAACGATTGTAAAATTTGGATTTTTTACGATTTAAACTCTGCTTTTATGTATTGCGCGTCTCTATAAAGCTACAAAGGCGGATAGGAAAAATTCTCTTGCTGTTTTCAATTATAATATCTTAAAAACTATTAAAGATAGCAATTTTTCTTAGAAAATCTTTTTTGTGAAGAATTTTATTAGCTATAAAATAAAATTCTACAAAAATTTATCTAACTCGCATCTTTATCAAGATATTTGCAGTTGAATTAATTCCAACTTTTTTCAATCAAAAAAACATATAAAAAATTCCAGCTTTTTAAAATCAAAATATCTTTAAAACTATTGACAATATCAATTTTTCTTAAGAAACCTTTTTTCTAGATAATTTTAGTGGCTATAAAAGTGGTCTTTAACAAAATTTACCCAACTTGCATCCTTATCGAGATATTCAAGTAAAATGGTCTGAAATTTTTGGCGATGCTCTTTTGGCTTTACACACGATATCAAAACAATAAAAAAGTTTGTCCTGACTCTTACGGGCTATTGTACGTAGTAAAATTTGCTAAATAATGTTTTTTCTCAGTTGCAGGCAGATCTTAAATAGTGTATTGCCCATATAAATACCTGAACTCCTGATGGAATTGTTCTGGTCCCTATTTTTTGTGCTGATGTTTTTTTTCTGTTTATAGGAGTCTGCGGCGTTGGATGGAAACAATTGGTCGACTGTCGATGAGGACCAGGAGGAATTGGATAAGGGACCAGAATTTTCGCTTTGATTCGTCGGCCTGCAATCGGATTTTTCTACTTCTCCGCCTCTGACACCCCTACTAGTTGTCCTGTGTCGTCGTTCACCGTGGTACCGAGTGCGGAGGATGCTGCACCCCTCCGTTGTCTCGTTCTCCCGCCGTTTTTCCTATCAGGCTATTGGACTGTCGACTCCGGGCGCGTCCTGTGATGTGATCGGCTATCGAGTATCGGCTCGCACGCCCATTGGTCGCTCTCCGCGCACGGTCGCAACCCGCGCGCAGTTACGACTGATTTGTTACGTAAAAACGTCGATAGCGTCTATACCACCCCGTCCGCGCCCACCATCTACCTCCACCAGCGTCACAGCCGCCCTCCGGGACCCACAGGGCCACCCCCGGGAGGGCTACAAAGAGGCTCGTCTTTTTTTATCGGCGCCCTGCGCAATATAACACCGTTTATCGGAAGAAATGGCCGCGCGCGACATTTTCTCGCCCTCTTTCCTCCCCCCACAGTTGCTCTCGCTGTCTTTGCCATTGACAATTCTGGAATTTTAATTAAATTTCATTTCCACAAACCAGTATATCTTGCAAAAAGATCTTATACGAAATTTAAACATTTTTCTCATCTGTCGTCCAAATTTTTCGTCGATTTTTTCATCGATATATTCTTTGATTGATTCGAAAAATTACTAATTTTACCACCCTTGCCTGCGATAAATTTTGTTTTTATTCCCTCAAAAATAGAATTTAATAAAATTTTTGTATAATTCTGGAAATTAACTTGGGAAATTTATTAAATTTTAATTGAAATTCTGAGTTAATATTTTTTATCGACTTAAAAATACAAAATAAAATTTTTATTATGCAATTTTAGAACGCAAAATTTTTTCTGAAAAATAAAAAAAATAGACAATTACTAAGTAATCATGATTTTTTGAACAGTTATAGATGATTCTCACGTGGTTATATGAGTGAATGAATTTTTTTTTTTTATGAGAAACTGATGAAATGTCATCGTGACTACTTTGATCAATTTTTCCGTCAATAACTGAGCGAGGTGTTGCACAATTGCGCGATAAAATGGCAGCGAGGTGGCCCCAGTAAGCGAAACAGAGGGTATAGACTCTCGAGACCGGCCATAGCTCATTGCACCGGGCAGTGGTCAGATATTTTCACAATAGGTTCTCTGTACGCTGGTGCTTTCATTGCAGGAAACTTCGCGGCTTGCCAGGGTGTTAAATGGCGGCGCGCCATTGAATGCGCTCTCGACAATACGGTCACACACTCATGTGCAGAAGTGTAGTATATACTCTGTGCTTTGCCTTTTCTCTCTTATACTATCTCGTGTACATCCTTTTTACTCCCCGCTATATGCAGTCTCTCAAAAATCCCGTGACTTTGTGCGATGCGAGCGCGCGCCGAGTTCTTCGTGCGAACACGCGCGCTATACACAGTTGAGTCGCCAACGTCGTTCATAATTTTCCAACGCAAAAATATGTGCACACGCTTCTGTTGATACACACTTCTCTCCGCGGTTCTGTCGCATCGTATACTTACTCTCATCCGTGAAATTAGACGCTTCTGTCATTCTGTGAATGATCACTTTGAATTAATTAAAGCGCATATACTCACTGTACTTTTACAGTATAAAACAATCATATTTCTTCCATTGAACATGCAATTGCATTTATTCCTGATATTTTTTAAATTTTCATGTTATATTATAGCAAAAAAAAATTTTTCCCATATTTATTACTTTTCATTTTTGAGACATAAAATTAATAAAAAGTGGTTCACTAAGTTTGGACAGTGGATTTTTCCCAAAAAAAGTCTTTGTCACCATCAGTTTATAAAAAAAAAATTTTTAGAAGCTCAAAATAATTATAAAAAAAAATTTCATCATTATTTTTGATGCAACAACCGTAAAAAAAATTTTTTCCGTCAACGTACATGCCAAATTTTTTTTTAGATTGTCAAAAAACCTTCGATTCAATTTTTTTCAATTTTTATTTCAGCCCAGATTTAATAAAAAATTTAATTTTAACAGTCTCAAACCTAAAAAAAAAAATTTTATAAAATTGCAAAAAATACTTGTCTAATACTTGTCTTTAAATTTCGACAATTTTCTTCTAGAAGACACCTGCACAATGTTGGGCATTGCACCACTGGGAGCTGCGAACTATGAATTCATTTATCCCTGGCATTTATAGCCCGAACGAAGGATCTTTCTGAAGGAGGAGTCCATGAAACTTTTATCGAAGAAAGAATGCGTCTGTCTCCTCTTGCACCACCGGGCCGCAGCATCACAGGGAGGATTGAGGTTGCCGGGGGGTGGCGGTGGGCGTGCGAAGATAAAGAGAAATGGAGGAGAAGGTGAACGACGGGGTCGGCAGCCAGAGAACGGGCTGGCGATGGGGGTGGCGAGGAGTGCCGAAGGGGGGCATTACGAGAGGAACATCACAGGGCGCAGACTCAATATCGCCGAACCGAACTCTCCGATAGGTTGGTATTCGACTCGAAGGGGTGGCAATAGATTTCCAATCGCGCTTGGGCGCCTGGTGCCCGTGGACCAATATCACGCACCTTCACGCAACCCCTTCTTCCGCGGATACAACCCCTTTCACATCGCGCCGACTGACGATGCAATGTGTATTGACCAGGCTTCGATGTGCGCAACTGGGCGTTACCCGCGGCTCTTCATTCGTTTTGTATAGCTATAGGTTGTCGTGATAGAAAGAAAGTAGATGGAACAGAGCCGTCGGGAGTGGGTGGGTTGTTCCGCGCCTGCGAATTGTCGTCAGGGCGACGAGAAAAATCGAACTGAAATAAAAGCGTTTTCTCTTCCTGCAAACCCAAGAGCTTTCTGCAATAACTCTTCCTCTCTTTCTTCCGTTCTTCTAACATTTTATGTACATCACGTATATAGTTGGGTATATACGGGCCAAGGTGGCGCATTTCTAGTGCTACCGACGGCAATTTTTACTCGCAAAAACCCGCATCATTATTGGAAAACATTTCCACCCCCTTTTTATATTAATCTCAATTTTTTTTTCGACTATTTCTATATAAAAAATGTCATTTAGAAATTTGTTTTTCTTTGTATAGAATATTTATCAAAAAAATTTATTTATTTTTTCATAAAAAAAAAATTATGTAATGAGAAAAAATTGCTTTTATATATTTTTTTTCCTACTGTTGATTGGAAAATGTCATCGATATATTAAAAAAATATAATAATGATGAGAAATTTTTTTTTATCTTGGGAGAAGAGTGAAAGAATTTTTTTTTACCGAGAGATTATAGTTGGATACGTTTTCGGAGGATCATATTTCCTCATGGTGCGCTCATGATATAAACCCAGAGTCTAGATAGTTATTTTATTAACATCTTACTGGCTATTTCTGCGGGAAATTGTGCCCCGCAGTGCCGATGGCTTCGTCGGACCCTGACATCGATCGTCCTTCTCGCTGGCTTGAGACGTGTTTTTTTGCGCGCGCGACGTATCCCTCTCGTGATGCCAGTGATCCCGGGTCGTGACGTATATATATATATATATATATACGGGAGGAAAGATCGAGGGTTTTCTAACCTCTACGACTATACGCCGCGCGGCTATAAGTGTGCGCTCACCTTCAACCTGCTTCAATGATGTAAATCATAGTTGTCGCGGAAAATTGTCACAACTTTTAGCGGATGAGTTGTTGGGTGAGACGGAAAATTCTCGATCTTCTCTCTTGTGCTTTCTCTCGTCGCTCTTTAGTATATATCCTTGGATTTTCTGGCAATGTCTTCGTTTTGATTTTCTGCAGAGTGCTTTGGCGATATTTACGCACGTCTTCTCGGTAAAACTAAGAATTATTTCGGTGCTTTTCGTTTGTGTACGACTGCTTGAAACTTAGTTTCAACTAGTGTGTACAAATTCACAGCTTCAAAACTACAGATATTTCACCAAAAATTATTTATAAATTAACCAAACATATATTTCATGTGATAAAAAATTTATATCAATTTTTTCCTTTTAGTACTTTTCTTAAAAAAATGTTTTTTCCATTGTTAAAAAATATTTCAGGATTTTTAATGACATTAAATTATATTTTTCTAAAAAAAAATTATAAAACCCTCGAAATAGATGGGTTAATGTCGTGAGCATTAAAAAAACAACAAAAAATATTTTCCAGTCTTAATACATGTTTAATAAAAAGAAAATTGGTATTTTTCCGTGTGCAAGCATCACATCGATCGTTGTCATTGGCGTGTTGAAGAAAATGCGGTACAATATTGTATATACAGGGGCAAGTCTCGTTTTCCTAGTCTGGGGACCACTTTCCGCTTCTGTACGCGGTGTGCGCTCGATGTTTCTCCAGAGCGGGTGGCAATAGAGGGTAGTCGGAGGTATTGATCTCAACTCTTGCTTTTCTCAAGTTTTTATCCGCTGAGTCGGAGCAGCCAGCGGTCACGAAGACGACCGCCAGCATCCCCACGCAATCCCACAACCCCCAGCACACACGAATTTTCGAATTTACCACCAACTTTCCACGACACTGTGATCTTTCGTTGCACCTCACTCTGTCTCACCTTCATTCCATCATGAATTCCCGGTGAAAAGCGCTGCTTAACGAGCCTTTCTCTACAAAACCCTCCACCCGCCACCCCCTTGTGCTTCTAGGCGCGTTGCTGGCGTTCTCACTTTCTGTTGGATTATTGAGATCTACAGGAACCCTCTGATTGTTAGCTTCACCGTTCAAATCAGCAATGTTTGAATAGGTGAATCGTAATTTGCATTTTCCAAGCGTCCTACTGCATGTCAAGTATCTTAGAATTTATTATTTTATCAGAATTTTTAATATAAAATAATTAAAAAAAATTTTTTTCTATCAAATTTCCGTCAATTTTAATATTTAAACGCAGTTTTGGGATTAAAATCAGAGAATGACTATTTGAAAATTGAAATAAATATTATTTTATGAGTTTTTATGACATTTCTCGTCAATATATGGGGGAAGTGCATCGAAAAAAATTTTTTTTCTATTTTCAAATTAGTAGTTCAGGTATAAGATATTTTTTTAAATGAAATTATCAAAATACTTTTAATAAAAAGTGCAAAAATAAATTTTTTTTTATGGTAATACAATTTTTTCATGATGAAAAATAATTTAACAAGTTTCATCGAGTATAAATCTATGACGAGCTTGAAATGTAAAATAGAAAAATTTGATGAATTCCAATGATAATATTTTTCCGACAGAGAATTTTCCTCAGCCCCGATTGCAGGATGAAAATTCAGTTTTCTCAGCACCACACAGTGTATACATATACGCGTATATAGCACTGGCAAACTCTCATTTCCCATCCGGTGAAATATCGTGTATTTATTTGTCTGTGAACCAGTCGCCCCCGCCCCTTTTCTACTACTCGTTCACCTCTCGGTTCCTCATCGCTTCGCGGCACGGTGAATATACCCTTTCACCCCCTCACATCGCTTGCACCACCTCTTCTACTTCTGGGCGCGGGAAAACCGCGCGATGAAGAAGAGACAGGGATAGTCTGTATTCATACGCCTCTGTCGCACTCGCGGTATCGCATACCCAACCACGCCACTGCTATCTACATTTCCACCGTTTTCGCGAAATTAATATATCCCTCATATACTTTGCATATTATTGCAATATTCCGTAGCTATTACTCGTCCGTCTTTTCCACCGTCGCGTCTCGTTATTTCCCACACACACACACACACACACACACACACACACACACATTCGTCCGCTCCAACACATATTCACACGCCACGGCTGCCTATCAAGGTATAAGACTCTCACTTTGAAGCTAAAAATTATTTAATATGCATTGGAATTTTCCTTTGTTCTGATAAAAACAAAAAAAAACTTTTTTACAATATGTCTAATTAAATTTTTACATTAATTATTATAATTGAGTTATTAATTAAAGAAATGTTTAAATGTACTTTTGATTTTTTAATTTTTTCATCTTGCTAAATTACAGAAATATTTTTACCCCTTATTTGCCTGTTAATTATTTATTAAAAAATGAATAAATAAATTGTAACATGAAAAATTCGCTTTGTTTTTCATTTTTTAAAAAAATTATTTCTTCATTTCAGTGAACAAAAAAATTCAATTTTTATCTAAACTGAAATTATAAAATTTTAATAAAGTAAAAGAAAAAATTGCTTACGTTAATGCAATAAATTTGATGGTGAAATAAATTTCAATTTTCCGTGCTTTGATGCATGAAAAAAAGAGGACGGAAAAAAAAAACTTCATGATAATTTCCCCATACTTTTCGGTCACCACCATCGCCAATCAGCGTTGGCTTAATTTAAAGCCGAAATGGGTTCGCATTTGCATCTACTAAGTGATAAGTAAAGCCCGTAGACGTATCCGGACGGGCGATAAGCGCGAAATAAATCGCAAAACTTTATAAGTAGTTATAAATCTATACTTATAACATTTGGGCAGTATTTTTCAGTGGTTGGGAGGAGGATTGAGGGTGATACGGAAGATTGGGAGAGTCGCGAGGGTGGGATGGAAAATAAAAAGAGAAAGACAAGTGTCTCTCGCGTAGTATCAAGAAATAGGGGTGAGTGGGTATATATAGTTGTGGGAGAAAAGGGACCAAACGAAAGAGACACGAGAGCAAACGTGACGGTGCGGAGACATAAAATATAATTGCATCGGGTGACGTCACACCGCGCGCCCTCTTTTGCTAATAGGTCTGCCTAGTACATCCGCCCCCAACGCCCGACATCTCGCGCATTTTAATGCCTGAATTATGTTCGGTGTTTGAGAGATATTAGCAAGATTGCCGGTAATGAACAAATTTTTCTTTCAAAATATTGAAAAATAAAAAAACAAAACAAAACAAATTTCCTAAGGGTTTTACTCTATTATTTCAAACGATTTTCAATAAAAAATATATTCTACAGTTAAAATACTATAATTTTTACTAAGCAAATCCTCAAAATTAGATGTATTGCCTGTCTAAAACTATAGGAACAAAATTATCTAGCTGTTTTGAATCAAAATATCTTTAAAACTATTAAATATAAAAATTTTTATCAAGAGATCTTTTTTGTAGAAAATTTTATTAGCTATAAAAAAGGTTTCTAACAAAATTCATCAAACTAGCATCTTCACCAAGATAACAGTATAAAAAAAAAAAAAAACAAACAAACAAATTTCGTAAGGGTTTTATTCTATTATTTCAAACGACTTTCAATAAAAAATATATTCTACAGTTAAAATACTATAATTTTTACGAAGCAAATCCTCAAAATTAGATGTATTGCCTGTCTAAAACTAGGAACAAAATTATCTAGCTGTTTTGAATCAAAATATCTTTAAAACTATTAAATATAAATATTTTTATCAAGAGATCTTTTTTGTAGGAAATTTTGTTAGCTATAAAAAAGGTTTCTAACAAAATTCATCAAACTAGCATCTTCACCAAGATAACAGTAATTTAAGTGTCCTCAACTTTTTGGCGATGCACCCTTTTGAATTTCGACACCCGATATAATACTTAAAAATATTTAAATTAATTCACACTATTTATTTTCTTTTGTAAAAAAAGTTTTTAAAATAATTACTAACAAATTCGAAAAACTAGGCGTGAAATTTTTTTTCGATATCCAACTAATTAATCGTTTATTCTGCATCAGCAGGATGTGATGAGCCTATAAAGGCGGTTGGAAATGGAACAAAGACAGATGCCTTCGATCTAAATATAAATACTGCAGACATTGATGATGCAGTTAAGAGAAACGTTAAAACTATACTGAGTAAAAAAAAAATTACTCCACTGGATTTTTAATTTTTACCATATAAAAAAAAAATTTTGATAGCAATATTGAGATTTAAGGGACGAAAACTCACTCGGTAATTCAACGACCTATTGAGTTTATATCTAACAAAAGTAAACTTAGAAATTTATTCCGCCTTGTCATTGCAAATCTTATCCCGAGCATCCGCGCGCAGTGTGTTTCGTGTTTATTGGTCATGGTGTCGTGGTGAAGTTCAAAGGAAAACTAGAAAAAGTGTGGTAGTCGGCGGGAATGTTAATTCTACCATATAGAAGTGACAAAATCTAATTGAAGGCACGGACCGTCTGTTGGCGTCGATGCAAGACGCGCGCGCGACGTTTGGCGAATCAATTATTACCGCTTTTGTTGCCCTCTTGCGACGGCGTCACTGTACTACTATTTTCTCGCGCGCCACAAAGCACCGCGTCAGCTCGATATAACTCAGATCGTGTGATCTATATTCGTAAAAGCATTCAAAACGAAAAAAAAAAAAAACAAAAAAAAAACTAATTTAAACATATATCGGAGACTCAAAGGGAGATATAATAATTCGCTTGCAGGAGTGAAGAGGTTGGGGTTGAGATTAATTTATTACGACGAAAGATAACGACACGAATAAGAGAATAGCAATGTGTATTATAAATGTGTATTTTTACTCGTGTTTTTTCAGCTGCTTTGTTTAATTTACATCCATTGTATATTTCAATAATATTAATTAATTTTTTATAACAAAATATTTATAAAAACTGACTTTTAACTATTTATAAGATCTTTAAATATATTTAATTGTAATTTTTGTTATTAAAATAATTTTTTTTATTGCTAGAAATATATTTAAAAAATTTTTTTATCCAAATTCAAACGTTGTGTGTTGCATGATTATTTATAAATATATCGTTATTATTTTCATAACGACCTTAATTATTATTAGACATCGGTAATATTTACTTGCGTTGAATCCAACTTGGCCCACTGATGTGTATAAAATTATTTTGTAATAAATATGCGTGGATATATATGTACAAGCAATAATTGGCAACTGATTGCAAGAAATATTATTGGATTGAAGCCATTAATTTGTATATTACCAAAGAATATTCTGATTATAGTGATCGTTTTTTCACCAGTTGGCAAACACCACCCGGAAACTTGGTTTATATCTTTCAGATAGACAGTGGTGAAGTAGTGATCCGCTCCAATTAATCACTGATGCGAAAGGCCCATCTTGTGTTGGTATATGCTGAATTGCATTGGCTAAAGGTGCTAGATAAATCCGACTGTTCGCTTCAGTGTAACATTTAATCGCAGTAGAAATAGTTGCTAGTCTGGGTAATGAACATCCCGAAAGGTGTGATCAAAATAGAAATCACTTTCATCCACTCTCGACGTCATTGAGACGACTGCTCAGTCAATCATCTAATTAACACTTTTTTTTTATTTTCAGTAAATTTCTATAATACCTACTTTATGATGACTTATAAATACTGTATAAGAAAAATTTCATAAAATCACTACCTTTAAAAAACAAGAAAAAAAGAATTTTTATTTAAGTTTGGAAAAAAAAATTGAGAAAAAAGGGAATTAAAAATTTTTTTTTCGATAAATTTTAAATTGAACTTTAGGTAAAAAATTAAATCAAACAGGTTTTAAGGGTGTTTTTCAACAAGATATGACATTTTACATTTGTAGATGGCGTTAAAAGTGTAAAATTTTTGTGTTTTTCTCAAAGAAAAATTTTTTTCCAGCTCAAAATGAAAAAATAGGGGTTGTTTTATTGCCATATCGAGACAAAATATATGTTGGTAAGTATCTATAAATGCCCTTCGATAAAAATGTTATTTTAGGAAGAAAAATGGTCAAAAAAGTGGATTAAAATTTTTTTTCGATAAATTTTAAATTGAAATTCTAGTTAAAAATAAAATAAAAGTTTTTTGAGGGTGTTCTTTCCAAAAAATAATACATTTTCAAGTAGATAGTGTTACACACGTGAAATTTTGTGTCTTGATCAAAGAAAAAAATTTTTTTTTCACGTTTAAAATGAAAGTAGAAGGAATAGTGGTTTTTTTAGTGTCATAGGAAGATAAAATATGTGTTGGCGAGTATTGCAGTGTATTATAGCGCATGAAGTATGAATAGCGTAAAAAGCGGTGAAATAGGGTGGTAAAAGAGTTGGAAAATAGGAGGAGGCTTAATGGAATCCTGAGTGCAAATCGACAAAGAGTCTTTGGGTAAACGCCGCTTAGATGAGATTCACTTCAATGTAGCAAGCCGGCGTATTCCAGGAATAGGCTGTCACGAGCGGTGCCAATGCAGCCAGTAACCTATAACTTATTTCACGTATCGTTTGACGTGATGCATTCGATCCAATAATATCTGCGTGCTGCACGGTATGACGGCATCTAGAGACCAAGGCAGATGAGAAACCATACATTCACGACACACTGAAATTCATAACGGATACGCGTCACGCGATTCGATCTGGACGATTGAGCATTCCCGTGGATGGCTCGCACACGACGTTGAAAACTAACCGCGAATCTGTCACCGCGTACACTTTTACTCGTCCCGACTTTGTCTGTCTCTCAGTTATTATCTTAAACTTCTTTCCTCCTTCTCTCCATTCGCGTCTGGAGCAGAATAACAGCTATTTCACCCCACAACACAAAAATTACCTTATTACCACAATATTGATTTTTCAATTTCAAATTTTGTCAACTTTGATTAATTATTCTGACAGGAAAAATCAACATATTATTTTTTTAACTGTTTTCAACTTAATTTTTCATGTTTTCACAATTTTCACAAAAAAAAAAAAGGATTTTTCCATTTTTTTATGATTATTTGAAATTTTCGAGCAAAGTTTTCGGAAAAAAAAAAAAAAATTGAAAAATATCTTTTACATAATTTTCTTTAATTTTTGTTAATAATTGTTGACATTTTCCGGCTAAAATTTGGATTAAAATTTTTTCATGAAATTAAATTGTTTTAATGAAAGGAATTTTCGTTTTAATTCAAATAAATATTTAATATTAGGCATGCAGAGAGTGACTGTAGCGATGAATTTTCACTGTTTCACTTTAAGAGAACATGCAACAAATAATCTTGGAGATAGATAGCTTCAGCTCTCTCTTCCTCGATGGAATTTGCAACAAACGAGCCAACAAGAACCTGTTGAAAATGTCTTCTGACGCTGCAAAATGAAAAATTTTTGGCACGACAAAGGTTGGGCTCATATATCACCACTTGAGACGATATATACCGTATAACGTAGCATGTGACAACGCGCCTTCGTGTATCGGTCATATTTTCCGCAACACACTTGTCTCGTTTGGACGCCCCCATCGCGCACACTCTGCCTGTCATATTATGTCTAACGTGTATTTGCACAAGGCGTGTCGTTGCACTCGACGATTCTATTTCATTTAATCCCTCAGAATGACTCAAATCATCAAATTTTACTTTCATCATAAACAAATTTTTATTTCCAAAACGACAAAAAAAAATTTAACACAACTCATATTCATATAGAAATTCTTTTTCATTAATTTTTTTTTACGGATTTTTTCATGAATGTAAAAATGGAGTAATAGTCTTGGGACTTTCGAGAACGTGTTTACGGACGTGTAGGTGGTACTTGGATATTATTTTAGTAATTAATGTTATGGAAATAACTTCGTACTTCATTTTCCACACCATTTATCCGTATACACAAGACTAATGCACGATTCTCCTTCTCTTTGACTGGTCCTCATCGTCCACATCCAACTGTGTGTACAAATGCTTACGTGGAATATAAATGTGTGTAGCCTGACGATGTCAAATAACCAAAACAAAAGTCGTCGATTATCTTGGCAATGATCCCGCGAGTTGATGTCCTCGCACGTTGAACGCCGCGTGTTTCACTGCTCAGATGACACGACACGATTCAGTGGCATTGTGACGCCCACACGCGCTATAGTTCAGCATTTTTTTTTATAGAAAATAAAAAATTTATCTCCCATTGTTTTTCTTTCTCTCAGTATTTTTTTTATAAATATAATCATATTTTCCACATTAAAAAAAAAAAACATTTCTATGGAAAAAACTTGCTTTCTGTTTTTTTTTTTATTGTTATCTGAGTTTTTTGAACTAAATAGACTTCAATTTAATGATTAAATGATTGAGTGTAAAAAAATTGTAAAAGCCTGTAAATGATGGGAATATTGAATGTTTTGGATTTTTTTTTTTTTGCAATAAATGGAAAGAAATATATATTTTGGACCCGTAAATATTCGAACGAGTGGACTGCGTTTTTCCAAGAGGAGAATAAATAGACGCCTACCACGTGGCAGCTGTCTACACCCGCAGCCCCTTTAAATCAAAGAGATCGCTCTTTGCTAATAACGAAGAACGCGAAGAGAGGACGCGACCTCTCCCCCGCCCTACACGACGCGTCTCGACAGCGCGCCCAATCTTGCTGCCAACGAAACGAGAGCGATTCCTGCGATTCATCGATGATCCCAATTCTCAGTAATTTTCTCAGTATATTTATCCAACCACATGGCAAAAACTAAATCTAATTTTTTTGTATCAGTTAAAAATACACAACGTATTTTACAAAAAGATGGAAAAGTAATTTTGATTAATTTTCCATTTAAGAAATGAGTTAAAATACTTTTTTCCAATTTAATCCTCTCAAAAATATTCTAAAAATCTCCAAATAAGACAAAAAATTATTTTAGTAATTAAAAAAATTCAGTAATTAAACTCCTAGCATAATTTGAGACTTGAAACTTTATTTAAATTTATTTATTTTTTCATACAATAAATAATTTCAGCCGTTAAAAAAATTTTGTCGATCAGTTTGTATTTTCCAAGGTAAACGTGAAAATTTTTGTTTAAAATTCTTTCAGATGACCTTGAGGTTTTTAGGAGGAGGAAAAAATATATATATGATATATAGGATCATATACACCCTATTCCATTTCAAATGAACGATCATACGGGGGCATTTAAGTTCTGCAGACACTCCCACATCATCTTACTCTTGTTTTATCTGTATATAACTGTACACGCGATGTCTCGGCCCCTTCGTGTAAGTGTCATACATCGTTCCACTAAATATATACCTACAATCCCCTTAAATATAGACAGTCTATTTACAAGACGAAAATATAATCGACGCGCCGTGTCCACCCACTCACATCGTTGTCGTTTATATGCTGCATCCGCGAGAGCGCAGAAAATTCCTAAGTGTATTTTGAAGAATGAAAAAAAATTAGCTGATGAGAAAAATAAAACTTGAGGAAATATAGTGTATGTGTCGATAAATGCGCTTAGATTATATGTAAAACCAAGTGCAGAGACTGTCTGCCGACTTGCGCGCCCCTAAGTCAACAGGACGCGACGCTAGTGCGCGTGGTAATCTAACGGAACGAGATTTATTTCCGACAAGTTAATCTCGCTCCTTCACCTCGCTTTATTCCAGGCTTTCCGCCGATCGCTCGAGCTTCGCCTGAAGGACGTCGACCCGCTCCAAAAAGGAATATAGTGCCATTAACTTCGATCCATTTCTAACCAAGAATTTTAATAAAACATTTTAAGCCTGCTTTCATCTCGGATTGAATCATTGGTGTACACTGCGACGTGGCTTGCATGAGTAATTTCAAGACACAGCCAAGTCAATCAGCCATTTACGTGCTTAAGCCATCGCTCGGGGGTCTCGTTAATTAGGTAGTTCTGCTCATTTTATGTGGATGAAAAGTCAAACCTCTGTGGTATACGAATTTTAGCCAATTTAGCAGTCAATTTATGGGTCAGTGAGTATATAGTATATACGTTTTCAAGAGTATTTTGGGGCTTGTTTATTGAATTAATTAGAACAATAAATTTTGAAACCTTTAGATTAGAAAAAAAAAATATTTTTGTCATGAAATTTTAAAAGGTGTAGCCCCCTTGAAAATTTTATTTCAGTTTTTTGCCAGTAACTCGGTAATGATGGGTAATAACAAAAAATGTTATTCAAACTAACTTTTTGGGGGTTCAATTTCCTATAAAAAATGTCTAATAAACTTTTTTGTATCTCCTATAATTTTAGAAATATTATCATTTTTTTGAATTTTCGATTTTTACAAATATCTTGAAAACAAAGCAATATAATAGAAAAATATATTCCACATTTTTTATAGGAAATTTAATTTGCTATCATTTTATTCTGATAACATTTTTTGTTATCTCGATTAGTTAGCGAGTTATCAGTGAAAAACGAAAAAAAAAATCAAAAAAATCTCGAAATTTCCAAAGGGCTATATACCAATTTAAATATTTGACAAACAGAAAAAGTTTTTTACTTCTCTTAAAAAATTACAAAATGATTGTTGAAGCTGATTTAACTAAAAAACAGGAAAAAACCTTTTTTGGCTGACGTAACGCCGATTATACTACTCAGAAAACTAATTCAAGTTTTTTATTTTGATGAATCAATGGTAATAAGACGATCTATCATTGCTTGGGCGATTAATAATTATTTTTTGTTGTACCTTTAATGAATTTCTGCATGAGATATACAATAAAAAAAAATACATACCCCTTTGATTTTAGGCCTGACGCTCACCGATGCGACATATTATATAAAAAATGGGACCTTTTACATGATTAAAAACTGGAATGTTAATGTGATCAAAGTAGGTATCGCAATATGCCCTTGGGCCAATGTATTTTATCCGCACTTTTTAAGTAATCCCGCGGAACAAAAGTTGAAACTTTAATTCTCAAGAAAAAAAAAATTTTCAACTTTTCTAAAGTAGATTTTTACCGCATCTAAGATGAGGAAAAGTTGTTTTTTTTTTTCTTCTTCGACGAGAGAAATCATACCCATACCATTCGATTTTTTTTTTCATTCGAGATAAGGGAAAAATAAACTTTGAGCATCAATTACGACTGATGTCTCGCGGCAATTATCGACCCAGGCGTAGTATATCGAAGTTTTTTTTTTTACATCACGCAGTATCTGAAATCAACACGACTGCACACTCGATGATTCACGAGGTCATTAATCTATTTCCACGTGGTGAAGAGTTGCCGATTTCCGAGAACGGGCCTTTTGATCTGCCAAGATGAATCGGCAGGCAGTATATACGTTGTTGAAATGAAGGCGCGTAAGTTGTGGTTTGACGAGAGGAGGTATATGGAGAAAACGAAGAAGGGCGCTTGACGAATCCGCGACAATTTTTTTTTTTCGCGCCACTGGCGTATAACTTATGCGCGACTTTACGAGCACCACGCGAAGGCATGGAAGTGCCCGCTGCACAAAGTTCAGTGCCAGCTAAAAAAGCCCTCTTGACACTCCACCGCGTAGTCCATCACAGATTCGCGATATAGGGTTCATCTTTTCAAGTTTTTGCCAAATGCTTTCCGGCTTTCAAATTCATATCGATTTTTTTTTTATCGCAAAGTTTCACTCAGCAAATTTTTTTTCTATCTCCCTTAGTTTTTCAGATAATACCGATTTTTTGAAATTTTTAATTTTCAAAATATCTCGAAAATAAAACGAACTATCAAAAAAATGTATTGCACAATTTTTTTAGCAAATTAAATTATCTATTATTTATGTTTTATAATATTTTTCGTTATCACGCTTAGTTATCGAGTTATCAGCAGAAAACCGAAAAAAATCACAAACAACCTACACTTCTTTATTAAAGATCAAAAATTTAACTTCAGCACCATCTGATTGAATTGTTAATTTTTAATTTATACAAAAAAAATGAATATTTACCTTCAATAAAAGCATTAATGCTCTTAATAAAAAATTAACATGTTATTTTAATAAATTTTTCAAAACGTTTTCGAAGACGAGGAAAATTTCTGCAGATATTTCACGTGATGCGTGCGACGTGATATCCTAACTGAATCAATAGTGTCTGACAAGTGTAGGTTTGCACGGAGAGTGCTTATACAAGCGGTCGTCATCGTCGCCGCACGTGCGTGCTATATCGCACGAACGAGTAGAAACGAGACGCAACTAGAGATCCGGACTGAGAGAGGAAGTAGCCGAGCAAAAGCAAACGACGATACGGCGGCACATCGTCGACGCGTCGGCGAAGCTCAGAGAGAGATCTTGCAGACTGACAAAAAAGAACGGTTCGTTATACTACTTACACACATGAAGAAAATAATCTACACATGTCCGTTAGGGACATGACATATTTCGATCCACTGCAAATCCAGATAAAAATTCATTTTATCCAAATAACCCTTTTACAATTTTTCGCCTTATTTATCCTTATTTTTCCTTAAATATTTTGAAATATCAATACAATGACGAATGTGGAATAAAACTGCGAGAAAAATGCGAAACAAAATGTTCCAGAAAATATCCACATCCGAAAGATTAACGAACTTGACGCTTCGTATTTTATTTCGTCGTATATTCGATAGATATTTATAGATTTCGTTTTATTCGTGCGACTGAGAGGCATTTTCTTTTTTTAAACAAAGAAAACCGATGGGTAGATGAGGGATACATGTAGTTTTTCTATCGGCTCTCGACGATGCTATCGCCTGGTGGTCGAAATCAGGAATTTTTATGGAGACGTTATACGATCAAGCGGAAGGAATATATTCCTAACCTCTTGAGGGGGAGGACCCTTTAAAACTTGAACTCAATCGTTTTACTGCTTGAACGAACAGCGCGCGATACCAAAAAAAAAATTACAATAGTACTAAAGGAAACTCTTGTTTTTCGGTAAAATCAACTGTAACTAAATTTCTGTATATTCTAGAATTTTTATAGCAGCTGTAAACACCAACCCCATAAAATTTTCGGTAATTAAACAGTTAAATTTTATTAAAATCGATATTTCAAAGAATGAAAAAAATTTTTTTAGACATTAAAAAAAGTAAAATTTTGCGTTTAATGGATTTTTTCGTTGAAAAAAAATTTTTTTTATTGAAATATCTGATGAAAATAGGATTTTTTAAAATGTGAAATGAAATTTTTTAGATTAAGAAGGTTGTTTAAATTAGTTTAAAAATGAAAATGACGTTGATTGTCGATAATTGCGAGACAATTGCGAGTGAACTACTTGATAAGTCATCGCCCTATTCGACATCCGCGATATTATTACCGTCATTGCAAGCCGTCAGTCTCATCATGGACTTATTGAATCAGCTGATGCTCAATTCTCTTTATATAATCCCTTCTCAGACATGTCGCATTGGTAGGCGCTCGTTAGTTGTCACATTACAAATCAATAGTGCAGTTGAGAAATGAACAAGATACCTACACTATAAGGCGTCGTGACACGAGGTCAAAGGTGCAGTACACGGAAGTATTTGGCCAATACAAGCGAGTATGAGGCGTGCGACAAATCAATTATACGGAGAGTCATAAGAAAAGTGTATTTTACTGCATTGTGTGTTAGATTACATCAAAAGGATTATTGCGATTTATGTGAGGTTAGAACGCAGCGCGTGCGACTGTCGCGCCACCCGGTCGATATGATTCATTACGCAAGCGCACAAATTCCGAGTGGCGTGGCTTGTCCGGTGATTTCAGTTAAAGTCTGTGTGACGGCCGTCTCTTTGAGCTCTCTCATGACTGCTTGAAAGCTATAAAGTTCCTGATTTACGAAGGCTTTACTAGCTGCGTAAGTTCAATCTCGACGTCACGTGTAAATAGGCAAATGCTTCATTGAAAATTCGGCCAAATGTTTTGGTCAACGAAAGATATTTTGAAAACTATGGTTTAGTACCAATAATATCATAAAAAAATACAATACTTAAATGAAATTATCTTACTAAGAACGAAATTTTTTTTTGTTGTCTTAAATATCTTATAATATCTTTAAAATTGTTAAAGGTAAAAATTTTCCTCAAGAGACCTTTTTTATAGAAAATTTCAATATCTACAAAAAAGGTTCTATATAAAATTCATCCAACTCATCTCCTTAACAAGATATTAGCAAGTAAAGTAGCATCAACTTTTTTCAACAAAAAGAGCGATTTCAAAAAATTATCTAGCTGTTTTATATTGAAATATCTTCTAAACTACAGCATGTCAAAATTTTTCTTAAGAGAGCTTTTTTGTAGAAAATTTTATTAGCTACAAAAAAGGTTCTTATCAAAATTCGTCTAATTCATATCCTTACTAAGGATATAAGTAAGTAAAGTGTCTTCAACTTTTTAACACTTTTTGGTTTAGAATATATTTCTTCGCTTGAAAATTCTTGGATTATTCTATTTTTGTTTGTCAGTTAATCTGGACAAATATTCGCGACGACAATAAATGCTGATTGTCCTGAAAGACAAAAGACTTATGGAGGTATTAAAACAATGTGACAGCGTATAGAAAGGATGTGTGCCAGATGTTTTTATTGGCACATATCTTATAGGACAATATCCTTTGCACGCATCTATTATTATATGCATCCTGAAAAGACGATTCTGAAGAACACGAGTTGGGTCGTTATGGTGTCTTATCGTCCTCCAATGTGCTATTTCGTTTTCTTCCATTGGACTATCGAGGATATAGCGAGATATATCCAACTAAATACAGTGTCTGCTATGTGCACACTCGCATATATCAGCACTAAACAACTTACCAAGTCCTCAAGATTCACTTCCAAGAGAGTTTGAGGTTTACGACCTCGTTGATTGCCATTGGGTTGGATGCACAGCTCCAAGGATTTGCTTGTCAACAATTGGGCTGCACTTGTAAATATTTCATCGACGCGAAGTGCGGGATTTACTGTACACTCTGTACATTGATATTAGTTGGCTTTTAGTTAATCACTACACCCACTTTTCACTCTATTTTCTTGTTTTTCTACGGATTTTGTCACATCTTCAAAGATGAGGATAAAGTTTGCCACTTTTGCCTCGTGTACAGCTATCATATGCTTTTGGGAGGGTCGAAAGAGGATTCTCTTTATTACGACATTTAATTTGTGAGGGACGTGTTTCCATTACGGAATATTTCTGTATTTGTCTGCGAAGTTTCTTCTCAAGGAGTTTATGAGCAAACTCCTTCCTCGCTGTATAAGACGCTAGCACAGCACGGGATATAGGTAGATGCTGTTTGTCGTCGTACTAGCAATGCTGATGTTGTTCACTAATTCTTCTTCTTATTCTTCTTCGTTCTTTGGTTGTTTGAAGTGTGTTCCCATATTTAATAACATGAATATTTTGATCTACAGTGGAATAATCGACTTTTCAATCAAACTGAAATTTTCGGTATCACTGTTTTTTATCGATAACTCGGTAAATAAGCAAAATTATGAAAAATGTTATTTAAATTGAATTATAGGAAATTTAATTCTCTATAAAAAATGTAGAATATATTTTTTCGATATTTTACTTTGTTCTAGAGATATTTTGAAAAAATAAGAATTTTTAAAAATCGGTATTATCTTGAAAACTAAGGGAGATAAAAAAAAATTGAAAAATCTCGAAAATGAATTCATAAAAAAGTTTGAGAATTAATGTTTTTGTTTTGTTTTACAATGTTTTTTTTTTTTGAGGAATTTGAGTGGAGGAATAGAAAAAAATTTTTTATGTTGGTTATAAAGCAATTTCTTAACTTTATAAATCAAATGTCTGAGCGTGCACTGGCAAGTTCTGAAAAACAACTTTGTCTTGGCCAAAGTGTATAAACCTAAGACTCGTCAAGGATATGTGTTGAAAAATTTTTGGCATTTTCTACAGAGATACTAAGGGATTTGAAAGACGATTCCAGTGGATTTCACACTGTTCGCATTGTCGCCTTGAGTTTTTGGCACGCTATACTCTTTATATCCATAGAATCATGGCCTCTAGGGGTTGCTATATACTTCGACTCAAATCCTTTGGCCCCGCTCCAATATCCAAGGCACCAATGACAAGACAAGAGCACAATTATTTTCCTGGGTGATGTTTTTTGCCTTTCATGGGGGAGAGAATTTCGATTAGGGCCTCCTCTCGTAAACCCACCAGTCCTCTGTGTCCTTTATGCACTTCATGTGTGTGCACACATGACTCTTTAAATGTTACGACGTGGAACTCATGGGAGTTCATGGGACATTTAATCACCGTATATTGGTCGATCTAACAGTACTCCGCTCCGGATATAGGACCATCATCATTGATCTTTATTATCCAACAAATTTCCAACAATATCCAACTCAAAAATTCGAGTAACGAACCGTTTTCAGCATACCTTGGGAAAAAAATTTAATTCAATATTTTTTGTTGCTTCAAATTTTTAATTTATTCTCAAATTTTTTCATCAATTCAACTAATGCTTTGTGGATTTAAAAATAATTAATTAAATCTGTGGGTGAATTTGGAGTTAAAAACAGGTGAATAAATAATCGACAGGCAGATTGTGACTAATTCGGTGATAAATAATTCCCAAGCTATTTTAGATAGAAATTCGATCTAAACTGAGCATCCGGAGGGTGCGTGGGAGTGCATATACATGGCCATTCCAGTAGTACAAACTCGAGCGAGACAGAGTTGGATCAGAAGTGCAGGGGGACGAGAGGGAGGGACCTTTTCGTCGCTTGGCAAACTATCCGGAGCAATGTAGCAATTATGCAGGCACAACTATTGTGCTGAGTCTCATTAAATGATTTAAAATATAGGAGCGGATATATTTTTTTTCTGTAGCTTGGGTATTTGAAGTCGACTGTAAATGTATAATTTATTTCTGGGCAATTGTGATAAAGCATTTTTTTTCCCAGACCGATGCATTTACTCATGTCTCGCTGGAAATTAGTATAAACGACACCATTGGGTCGCGCAATATTTGTCCGGCAGAAGTTTAATGACTTTTTGTTAATTAACGGACCATACTGACATTGGGTTTTGAGGGTATCCCGCGAAGTTAACGTGTGTTCATTTTATTTGTCTACAAAACAACGCCAACGCACCGGACCACGCGACGCAAAACAATTTGCCAGTCGATAAATTTTTATAGAAGGGCTCTACTATGCGCTTCGTTCGCCTGCTATACCCCTCATGTACACACGCGTGTTCCATTGCTGCAAAAAGGGTTTCAAAGGGTGAGAGGCCGAGTATGCAGATAGTGAAACGGAATTGAATCGATGTATTTATGCCCCGTTTAGCGGCAAAGGGCTAGCTCATGACTCCAATGTTCGCGCGAGTATAATTGCATTGTGTTGTGCGCGCTAGTATATAATACGTCGCTCATCGCAGTCCTAGAGTCGCTCTAAAACGTCCAAGAATGTTAGGAATAGTCTGTGGAATTCTTTCATTTAGAATTTCACGCAAAACTTGCTCTTACGCGAAAATATAATAAACTCACGTTCATTTTTATATTTTCTAAACATTTTTTTTCTTCAATATTGCCATTAATTTTTATTGTAAACATTTTTTTTCTTCTTCACTGATAGATAAATTTAAATTTCCGTTTTTAAAAAAATGTTGTTTTTGCTAGAATCACGATTTTTAATAATTTTTGTGATGAAAAAATTCAAGTTTTCTGCAAAATCTGAGATGAAAAATAATTTTAAAGATTAATAAAAATTTTTCCCGCATTCAAATGCTTTAAAAATTTTTTTTTCCAGTCGGAAATATCTACGGTTGTCGTTTTTTCAGTTAGATATTTTTAAATTTTGAGAGATTTTTGAAATAAACAAAAAATCCTGAACTCTTTTTTATCTGCTTTGTCAATGTTGTGTTTTTAGCGTATTTAGTTTTATAACTTTTATTTATATTCTCGGGTTTGGAAGATATTAAAAACTAACAAAGTTAAAATATTTTACAGCGAATAAAATCAACAGAATCGTGCAGACAGTTTGTTCCATCATTAGTTATCCATATAAACAGTTTAAATATATTGTTTTTTATTTAATTTTATCCAAAACTGTCGTAAAGTACTTTACAACAATTTTACTAAAAATCCAATTCGCCATTACTGTCAAGAAAATTCTTAAAAACGAAGAAAAAGCTTTCAAATTTCATAGGAAAAAATGATTTTTTTTTGTTGTCAATTTTCAACATATAACTGACTAGAAAATTTTAACTTTACCTGTGGAATTATTTCAGCGAAACACCAGGGATATCACAAAGTAAATGCGTATATGTGAGGGAGACACTGGGCTTCGTTTCAGCTTAATGAAACAAAGCATTGTCTGCCTTGAGAATATTCAACGTGACTTTTTGATGAGTAAGCGGTTGCAACGGTAAAAACGTTACAAAATAAAGTCTTAAATTCAATCATGAGTGTCCTAAACTTTGGAATGAAAATTTTGCCAAATATATTTCACATAACTTTTGTATAATAATTTTTATTCCCACGAAAATTCCCACGAAAAAACATTTTCGCCCACTCGCCTGATCGACTTTCGCTTTTTTGACCATCAAACAAATTTTTTATCGAACAAAAGTCAATAAAAAAGATCTAACGCAATAGACAAATATTATAGAGAATGTCTACAATAATAAATAATGTATATATTCCATGAAAAAAAAATTTTTTCCAAACAAATTTGATATATATAAAAAATTTTCAGCCCAAATTTCGAATCATTAACACTCGTTGTGATACAGTGAGTTGAAATAATAAAGAAAGTGAATAATAAAAAAAAAGAAGAAGCAAGTGGAGAAAGAGTGCTCAAGTTATTAAGAGGGACGGCTGTCACACTGTTAAAAAAACTTTTTGTAAGGATTCACTCCAAGTTTTTCCAACTTCGAATGTACATTAACCCGTGGGCTATTGCTGCATTTTTTTCCCCAGTTTTTTTCTTCATCAGTTAGTTACAAAAGTACAAAAATATTTCCTCGATCTTTCAGTTAGTTAAAATATCTTTTGCCTTCATCTGTGCTTGTTCTACAACAATGATAAACACAAACTGGAAAAACAGATTTGAAAATGTTATTTCGTATTAATCAATATTTTCAAATACTCAAAAAGAAAATCATGTATGCAGACATACACGTGTATGCTGTTCTAATTTTTATGTTTGCATCTGTCTAAAAAAAAAGATACATTTTCCTTTTATCTCTCAAGTGTGCCAACTATTCTTTGCTTCTACAATGTCGAGTCTACACACTCGACAAGCCTCTCGCGCGCGCTATTCTTGAAATATACGTACATGCATATATCTTACCTTAAGACGATGAAGATCCTCACTCTTCCAACTTCTTCAACATCTTTCACCTCATCTTGTTTTGCAACGAAATCTTCATCCGCCTTCCTCACGGACCAATTAGTTCCATTTTTCTACAAGCCTGCCATTTCTCATGCTGTTTGTCTCAACTATTTACGAATTTATTTCATCCTTGAGCAGAAGCAAGAGAAATAGTGTGAACCTCACAGTTGCCTCAAATTTCGATTCTGCCAATCGATGCAATGGATTAGTTGGAGTATTAGACTGACTGCGATGCCCTTCAGTGCGCCTGTACTACTGTGTATGACCGAGCGTATTGAAGAGCCTCATTAGTGCTCTGTTTGTTATTGTTTGTACACTTGACTTGACTCGAGAAAGAGACGCTCTATAAGAGCAGACCCTGAGGTGTCACACAGTGAAAATCCTGCTGCTGATTTCGCAGTCACACCTCGCCAACGCTACTCGTATTATACTTGTCCTCATTTTTGGTATCCTTTTAAGCATGTCGCTCTCGCGCTATACACGAAAGCTTGTTATGGACAAGCACACTCAACATCATTTGCCGAGGACGCTTGCGAGACGTATGAGCTTAAGATTTTCGAATTCTAGTCTATAAGGTTTAGCACCGGGATTCAAAATGAATCTAATTCGTGCTCTACATAATACTCTTTTACTCAAAGTAACATAATAATTTAAAATTTTAATTTAAACTTGAAATTAAAATTTTTTTTAATATACCAGAAAAAATGGGCTTTTTAACCGAAAACGTTTTAATGCGACCGAATTTTCACTTTTTGATGACCGTTTAAGGGAAATAATTGCTATTTAAATAATTTTTGGTAATTATAACCAGTATTTTTTTTAATAGGAAGAATTTCGAATTTTTTAAAATAATTACTAGAGGCTGATTGAAGATTTATAAAATTTTTAAAAACCTTATAAACTAGTTAATGCACATATTAGAGGTTTGAAAAATCGATTTGTAGAAAACAAAACTCTTGAAATTCAAGAATTTATCAAGTTTTTAGATTTTTTTAATTATTTAAATTATGGTTTTGTTTGATGGGTGGTTTTTCGATGAGGTAAATTGTGAATTGTGATGGATCATAGCTGAGAAGAAGAAGACAAATAAGCTGGTAATATTCTAGTATCCATATCCAAGCAGCCTAAAGATTTGCTCCTCATTAGTTGGCGGAAAAAGTCTACCTTTCATTTTGGGGAGGGAAAAAAAAATTTGCCCCGAAAAAAAAGAATAACAATCACCCCAGCAGACCTGTTTGTAGAGGGTATAACCTACGAGACTTAACCCGGGGCCCTCTGGTTTTTTCCAAGCTCCTTGGCTTGGTTGTACACTTTCAACTTTTCCCAGATGTTGCCACACGGAATCGCAGTAGTCCTCGGAGTCTTCTTCATCCGCAGTGGCTAATGGCCGCCGCAGAAACGGAGGTTATTATACGCCCGAGCACAAAAGCGATACTCTTTGCAATTACGGAATAGCCGTAAACCTTGCTAGATACATAAGAATTTTTTTCTACGACTGTGCATGAAAAAAATATTTCCCTACATATTCGCTTGTGCCGGTATAGTACACACGGTAGCCCCTCGCGCCTATTGTAAACGAAGTCCCTTGATCTCTTTAGTTGAAGCAGCAGCATCAGCAGCAGCACAAACGTTAGTACATCACGCGCTTGATGATGCGCCTCGCTAATTCTGAGAGAATGGGTAATTTTAACGTCGAATCATATTCAGTATACTCAGAGATCTTCAAAAGACTCGCAAGTTTTTTATATTTTTTCACATATTCTCCTCCTCTATAACTCGGCGCATATTTGTCATCTCTTCGACTGCTTGCATATATACAGTTGACTATGAAAAAACTCGAATACACTGACTAATCGCACGGTTTTCTGAATTATTTCAACGTAATCCGCGAGCTTAACCATATCATTCATTATCGGATTTAATATTTTATCATGCAACTTTTCCTGTTGATGTGTTTTTTTAGTTTTTTTTTCGGTCATTTCGTTGTCAGAACCCTGTAAATTTCGAGCGGTCGTATTCATACGATGATTTGCAGTAGATTGCATCACGACTGCCTAAGAAAGATGAGTGGTTTATTGGTTGCCCGAGGTGTGATCCATTGCACAAACTCAGAATGACAAGACTGAGGAAGTTGGACTCGAGGGTTTGTCTGTCTGTCGTTGACAGACAGAGTCGTAGATCTGGAACCCTTCATTACAAAGATCCACTCATACGGAGTGCGCAGTACAGCAGCGTGTGTCGAGGTGGCGTCAACGATGAAGGGTGGTAGGTGGATTGAAGAGGCGCACGTCAAGGAATACGAAACAATCGCTTCATTGGAAAGTCAAGAATCACTCGAGCCGTCGCAGCGTTTGACTTGCCATTAGGAGCGTCGGTTTTAATTGTGCCCTTGCTCATGGTCTATCTTCTACAAGTCTCAGGTATGCATGGAGTGTATTGCCTCGTCTTTATATACGCGCACGCGTGTGTATGCCTATACATCAGCCATCATCCCCGGTGCCCTTTAGCCATGTCTCATTAGTTGCTGCAGCACTGCAACCGGATGAAAGTGGAGCGACGCCCTCATCGCTGCCTCTTTTGCTTTTCAAGCGTCGACGACCCACGACATGGGGGAGGAAACTTTACAACCCCAACTGACGACACTCCACAGTCACGTCTTTATCCGCACTGGGGCCACTTACGCGCTTGTTTGCCAACCATGCAGAGATCGATGAACCCAAACTTGGCCCCCGATCATCGTTCGCCGATGTGCACGCCCCCTGCACATCCCGACACCGGGGACAGTTCAGACCCGTTGCATATGCTGCACAGTGTTGCTCCGGGCGGGGCTTGATTATTTTCCGCTAGCTCGTTCATTCAGGTGGAGCGAGACGCACCGAGGCGCAGGGATGGGGATTCAATTGGAAACAGCAATCACTGCTTGCCTGTATTTTGTTCTCTCTGCCAGCCAACTCCAATAATAAGCTTTCTCCTATATTGCCTCTTCAATCCCCACCCCCGCGAGCTCACCCTCACCCCCTACTTTGCGCTGTCTGAAAACATCCCCATCCCACGGCCTTCAACCACTTTCCAGCTCCTGCTACACTTTCTTTATCTTCCGCCGGGTTTTTTTGCGCGAGGCTGCGCATTCTGTTTTCGGTTTTTTTTTCTAGCATATGAGGCGGCTTTTTTTTTGGTTATGTCTTTCTTTGAATTTAGAATTTGTTGCATTTTTTCAAAGATTTCCCAATAAAAAAATCGTTGTAATTGAGACTTTGCAGAAAAAATTGAAAAAGAATTTACCAAACCCATGCATTGGAGGTTCAGTAATTTGATTAGTTCTAAGAGACAGTCGAACTACTTTAAGTGAATGAAAATTTAGGCCTGTTGTATATAGTTGCAAAAAAAAGACATGCACTGGATTTTTTAGAATTTTGGTGTTATGTAAGCCATCAGCACCTTGAAAAAACGTGATTCATGATTTTGTGCGCGGTATTGGGATGCACCATCGACTGATATATGGAGTGAAAAAAAATAAACATACAAAAAAATGGTGCAATAAATTCCTGGACGATGTGCGGAAGTGGCGTTTACTGCAGTCTAGCACGAAGGACATTAATTCTGGTGAAGGTGTCGGAGAATTTCGGTTTCGGGGTGATAATGAAACGGTTTCGGTTTATCGGCCCCCAGAGGAGGTGTGTATACAGTACATGAGCACCATCGTAGTACTTGGGGGGAGTGAAAAAAAAGTCGAGAAGCGCATAGTAAAGATTATATAGTTTGTTTGTATATAGAAATATTAGCGCGAGGACAAATTCACGAGTCTTTTTCCAATAAAACATCGTGAATGCGGTCGACAAAGCAATTGTGGTTGAGCGCGTGACATTTTGGCTGATGGTCGATGAGAAAAGTTCAAAAGGGGCGGGTGCACGCGAGATAACGACCAGGTTTTCTCTACTATTTGTCCTCGATCATCATCAGCGGAAGTGGGACATGAATTTTGTTCAAGTGAAATGAAGATTGAGTATGTTGGGCAGACAGAGACACGTTGTGTAAGAAATGTGAACCCCCTTTGTCGTCGCAAACAACGAATTTCATTCTCTGAAATTGATTTCAAAACTTTCGTTGGCAACTTTGCCAAACACTGTGTAATGACTGCAAAAGTTATAATAATTTTTATGCACGGAGAAAGAGCGATAGCATGTCTATAAAATCAAAAACTTGTTTATCACAATAGCGAGTAATTTTAACGCGTCGCCATGACAACCTGTAATATTTAAACTTTCAAACTATATACCGAATGGAAATACTTTGCTATAGCGAGAAAACTTTACATTTTAAATGTTTAAGATATCCAACTAGGCCAGTTGAGTCAATTGACTCAATTGATCTTTTGTTAAAATAAAATACAATTTTTTTCAAAATTAATTTTCTACGCAAATGAAAAATTTAATCGTTTTTTACACCAAATCCCCAAGTAAAAATCAGATTTAACGTCATTTATGCTGAAAAAAAAAACATTTTTTTTCTCTTTATAAAATTTGAACATGCTATTAACCCTTGGTAATATCCCAATTTTTGTCATTTTTTCAGTTTTTTGACGATAACTCGGTAAATAAACAAGATAACAAAAACTATTATAAGAGTTAAATAAATGTAAATTAAATTTCCTACAAAAAGTATTAAATAAACTTTTTTGTAATTTTTGCGATTTTTAAAATATTATCGATTTTTGAAATTTTATATTTTTTGAAATATGTCAAAAACGAAGCGAAAAATCGAAAAAAAGTTATCCTACATTATTTATAGAAAATTTAACCCCCAATTGTTTAACTCTGATGATATTTTCCGTTATTTCGCTTAGTTATCAAGTTATCCTTGAAAAACTAAAAAAAATCACGAAAACAGCGAGATTAAAAAAAAAAATTGTTATTTTGGCAATCCTACTGACATGATTTCATTATATATTTATTTTTTCTCGGGATATAATTAAAAATTAAATAAAAAAAAAAACATTTCGAGTAGATTGATTGAATCAAGTCATGTAAAATTGATAAATTGATTAATATGATAAGAAATTTACGTGAAAGCGTTTGTTTACGAAGCATTTGTGGACGAAAAAGTGTATAATTTGACAATGTGAATCGCTTAGAGCGACACGACGTCAATATACAAAAGGTAACAAGGGTCGAATGATGCAGAGGGTGGGCGTGGGGAGGTTGTATCGGGTAAAAGCGTAGGAGTGAGTTAATAGGACCTCATTGTTATGGGGAGGAAATTCGATAATCGCTTGGCACACACAGCCTCCCTCTTTCCCTCGCAACACTTGGTTGGAGTTGCGGGGGTAGGGGGCGCCTTGAAGCGAACTTTGACTAAATGCCTCTACGCTTCCTTAACCTCCCATTAATCAATATTACATAGTCGAAAACGTTCCTTTGTTTATCGGCTCTCGGTGCTAATAGGTTTTCACTGGCGCGGCGCTGATGAGCGCAAAGGGACCATAAATATTGCAGTAGCATCACGTCGCCGCGTGTATAACGTTATACCTCGTTTTTCTGACGATTCACCGCAACATTTTGGCGTGTCATCGTAATTTTGTTGCATTTAATATATATTGCGCTTTGCATGAGTGTATGGCGCAAATTTTAGTGCGTTATTAGATTTTACTGCGAGTTTATTTGAATTATATAGTGCTTTATTGAGTCGTGTGCATATAGTTTTAGAGTTCATGACTGTATTAAATTTTATTGTTTGAATAATAATTTTGTCGATGATATTTTTGTTGCTCGAAAAAAAAAATTTTTATATCATGGCAGCTGGATCATCTTGTCTGATTAAAATGATGTTTTCAGCGTGTTTAATAATTTTTTACAATGAAAATTCATGAAATAATGAATTTTTATAATAATCCAAAAGTTTGAACATGATAAACAATATTTTTGAAAATTTTTTAAATCAAATATAAAATCTAAACATTTTGATTTCTAAAAAATTAAAAATTAACATTTAACATGAAGAAAAGATTTTTTAAAACAATTTTCAATCAAAAAAAATTTTTTTTTGAATGAAAAAGTGAAAATACAAAATAATAAATAAATATTTAACTGATTGAAAAATTTAAAATAAAACATTTAAACTCAAAAAAATAAATTTTTAAACATGATTTTCAAATGATCCAAAAAAAAAAAAAATTGTAAATCAAAAGTTGAAAACATAAAATGATTAGAAAATAGTTTACCGATTGAAAAATTGAAAAAAATTTAAAAACATGAAAAGCAATTTACAAATGATGAATAACGGACTAGTGCTAATTTATTTACGTTAAATAATAACAGTTTTTAAGGTATGATATTTTTTTTTTCAGATCATTATGACATTTTGCACTGATGAGCACTTCTTCACCGAGATAAACAGAAACGATTTAATAGGTTTATTATAGTGGTTTTAATGGTGCAAGAATGAAAATGATTGTGAGATGATAGCTGGCGTAGAAAATTTCGTAAGACACTTGAGGAAGTGTAAGACAGAAAATGTTATAGCTGCTCGTGCTCAGGGCTGACCTGCACAGAGACTCTACTTTTACACCCATACCAAGATTTCTTATTTACTCACGAATATGAATCGAGAGCAAAATGTTTATATATACATAGTGTGCATACATCTGGTATTGCAAGCAAGATTGAAACTTGAATGCAAATGAAATATTGCTAAATTCACAGTAATTATGAGATAAATGTACAATTCCGTATTTAATTACGCTCGCCCGTTGCTGCTACTGCTAAACGTCTGCGTTAATGACTGTAATGACAGAACGCGATTCTGGCAATAATAAAATGCGATCGCGTCGAGTGCCTTCTTTGACGTCGTCGTCGTCGTCGTTCTCCTTGTTCTCGTCGCGATGGAAATTGACGTCGCGAAAGATGACTTCATGCTTGCGTGCGCTATTATAGTAAACGCATTGTGCAAACTCCCAAGTGCAATAGCTCTGCAATCACGATACTAAATACTATTTACATAAAATTTGGTGTAATAGGTACGAAAAATTGTAATTTTTTTAAATCACATACTATTAACTACAATAATTCTGTCAAAAAAAAAAAATATTCTGCGATAACAATCCTTGATAAAAATTGGATTATTGTAACAAAATATATTTTACAATTATCCAAGCACAAAAAATAATATTCTTACCGATATAAAGTAGAAGAAAAAATTTTTTTTTCAAATAAAACAAAAAAAAACATCACTACAAGCTGTTTTTTGCATTTTGTTTGCGTTTAAAATTTTTTTAAACTTTTATAGACAAGTCTCTCTAAAACTAGAAGATCATTCCTATTTTTGATTTTATAAATTAATTATAATTTCAAAAAATAAGGCAAAAAATTGAAAAAATCTAAAAACAAATACCCAGAGTCATAATTTTATATGAAAAAGGTATTTTTCTGTTTTTGGATTTTTTTTTTTGTTCCGAAAAAAGTTAGAATGAGGCTGCCAATAATATTTTTTTTCGTACCAATTTTTTAATTTTCTTAAAATAGATTCAAAGTATGAAGAGTAAAAATTTTTTTGAACTTTTAATGTCTGCGCAAATATTCTTATTATTATTTAGCCTGATAATTTTTTGTCATCCTGACAATACCACCAGACATATAGGGCTGCATGAAAATAACAGCCTGAGATTTTTACCTCTTGAAATAATTTTCATTTTCACTATTACATCTTTGATCATAATAATACCTACTTGAGAACAATTTGATCCTCTGTCGTTTGTGGACTGAGTGTACACACATTTGTGCGGTTCCCGCGCGGAAAAGCTTTTCCGCCGCGAGCTTATAATCCTCGCGTCCTCTTTCTACATCTACACACGTGCACACGTCTACGAGACGGTGAATTAGATGCGCGGCCGCGCTCGCTTGACAACTATATCTACCGTGCATACCGCAACGCAAAAAAAATAACGACGAAAGCTCGCGATTTCGAAAAGAAGCTTTAGCCGCGGCGTCATCAGACGCGAGTGGCAAGCATTACATACAGAGTCTCTCGTCGTCGACGAATAAGAAGACAGACGGAATATACAATTCTTTTCCGCGGCGCGCTGGGAAATTAGCATCGATAAATTTTCCTACGTGTATATTTCCCAGCCATCGTCGACCTTGTCGCCTCCTCGCCCCCCGCGAGCTTTTGTCTGACTCCCACCCACACAAAGCTTCCTTCTTCGCCGCGCGCACTTTATAGCCTGCTCCTCATTCATCGCCAGGCAAAATGACACCATGATGTATAGGTGACTGTTTTAAGAATTATTTCTTATTTATTGCATGTGATAAGTATAGTTGGATTTATTTACATACAAGAGATCCGCTTTGGGGTAATGTCGTGTTTTATATCAGTGTCGCGCGGTCGTGCTGCTTGTCAAAATTCTCGTCGGAAAAAAAGTATATATAAGAATTTCCACGCCAAAATTACCGCGAGCTCTTGTAAGTCTTTTATTTTGTCCGTCAAAATATATATAGGTATAATCGACGCATTCTATGAAAAACTTTTCTTCAAGTTTTAACAAGTCTTAATTAATATTAAGTCGTTTTAATATCGAAGTTTCACGTCAATCTGCTGGAGAATTGCGATGTGGAATTTCAAATTGCTGCGTTACCGCAGATTTTCGTGAATTTAGATGCAAATTCGGGATAAGCAATCGACCATACTTGTCTGATTAATGTTTAAACAAACCGATAAAATTGTAAAATTAAAGAAAAAAAAATTAATAAGTAGGTAAAAAAAAATTTTTTTTTAATGAAAAGATCACAAATCTGAGGATAAAGTTAAAAAAGTCGTGTTCAAAATGTCTTAAAATTATAAAAAAAAATACTACATAATTATGTTTTATTCATATTACAGTGTTGAGAATAAATTTTAGACTGTTTGAATGATATAAAATTTTTTTTTCATTTTATCGAAATTTTCAAAGGAGCACCCCTTGAAAATCGCACAGTTTTCGTGATTTTCCGGAGTTTTTCGGCAATAACTCTGTGAATAATTGAGATATCAAAAAATATTATTCTAGATAAATAATTTAAAATTAAATTTCCTATAAAAAATGTTGTATAAATTTTTTTGTATCTCTCTTAGTTTTTGCTAAGTTTTTGATTTTCGAAAAATTTATTTCACATTTTTTGTAGGGAATTAAATTGCCTATCATTTGACTCTTATAATATTTTTCATTATCTCGCTTATTTAACGAGTTATCAGTAATAACAAATATATTATTCGTTTTTTTTCGCATTATTGAGGCGGAATATTTTTGTTTTATGGTTGAAATAAATACGTTTTCCTATATAAAATGAATTTAGCGACTCGAAATTCGAGTTTTGCGATGAAATATTCGAGTTTTACGATCAATTAAAGATGGAGGAAGGCGTGGAAATATTTTATTTTCAATCTTCGTGGTGGATACTTCTCATAAATAATCACGCACAAGACGAAACTCACACTCTGGAAACTATAGGGAGTAGGAATTACTTTAATGCCAGCGCAATGTATCCTAGCATCCCTCTACGTGGTACATTAGACTGTCGGGGGTTGCAGAAACCCTAGGCAGAGTGGGTAATGGTAGAGAGCAGCGAATACAACTCTTCGGCCCATAGATCAATGGCGGGCAATTATTGTAAGTTCATTAGAGCGCTCGGCAGCGCACCTCGTTCCCCTTTTCACATCCACCTTTCTTCCCTGCGCGGAAGATGTTTCTCGTCGGCAATACCACGCTGTAAACTCATCCCCCGCGATTCTCCCTTCGTGTTCTAGACCAACGACCAACCTACATCATGAACTGAAATTGCGACATTCCGCGCGCGGAAAACGCCGAAACTATTTGACTCGGTAATTTGTGATTGTAGTTTATTGCGCGCGGATGGACCCGATGTGGCGGCGCCACCGTCGCCATGCCTGACTGCTGTACAAAGCTCAACTAAACTTCCGTGTGTAAAGAGATTTAAATTCCTACGTGTAAACTCACATCACCCGTGAATATTGTTCTGCGTTTGATTATACGATTCAGGAAATGTGTTTCACCGGCGAGTCAAGGGAACTCGGGGCTTTTTCGTTGCCATATTATTTAGATTATCCTTTTGAAAGTCATTATTTATTTTTTATATAAAATAATACTTTCAAAAATATTATTTTATTTCAATGTAAAAATTTTTACTATTCAATTTTTCATATTACTTACGTTTAAAATATTCAACTGAATTAATTTACAATTTGAGAAGCTTTATACAACGTTGAAAAAAACCCAAAAATACTCCTTGAAGATATTTTGAAAAATTTAAATTTATTTCTCAAGTTGGAAGTAAATATTATTTTTAGGAATAAAAAGCCCTTAAAATGTTAAAAAGTCATAATTTGTAACAAAATGACATTTTTCAGCACATTATCCTTCAGAAATTCATTTTTTTATTTCGAAAATGTTTTAAAAATCAACGTAAAAATTTTATCCGTCTCATTTTCGTTATTTTTATCTTCTGCTACACATCTTAAACAATTTAGAATTAAAAAAAAACTTTATATACGACGTTAAAAAACCCCCAATAATATCCCCAAATATTTTTTCGAAAATTTTAATTTCTCCACGTTGACAACAAATATTATTTTATGACTACTAAAAAATTATTTTATCGCTCAAAAGTAGTAGAATACAAATATAAAAATCAAAATCACAAAAAAAAAAAGATTTTTAATTTAATTCTACTAGTAAATTTTTTATTAAAATTTTCAACACAAGTGTCACCGCTAAAAATCACTATTTTTATTAATAAGAACCCCCTCAAGATATAAAAAAATTAAGATTTGTAACGAAATAAATTTTTTCATTGCGCAGAGATTCCGACTAAGTGCTGCAGAGAGTGAAATAATCTTGAAAAATTTTCAATCAGCCAAATGCATAACACATTTGGAATATTCCGCGGGAGTTTCCGCGACACATCACGATCTGCGACATGTCGTAAATAAAGTGACTTTACACTGCGTGGCAAATTTTAAGCGAATTAAATATTGACTGCGGAAAGCAAAGACGCGTAAGTACATATAAAGTCTCTATAATAAATGACATAACGTATATACATGGTAATCAATAGTTTATCGCCCACAGTGCCGAGTACATCATCGAGATAATTCGCGATAAGATGTCGAAGGCAACGCCCAGTAGTGACGAGAATATACCGAATGTTTAAGCTTACTATACGGAAAGAGGTCTAGAAGCGTCGCGCAAACTGGTAGTTAAAAGTTACAAGACGATTCGTTGAGTAATCCCAGACCGTTTTCCAGACGGTTGCAAATTGCAATCGTGAACGCTGTGATAATTGTCGTGCAGTCGCCCAGTAATGACAATTTTCATCGTGCCGTCACTCGGCGCAGTTCACTTGGAGACTGGTAATTGCCCTATTGCATCTGCCGGGATATCGTCATTGGATTCAATCGCCCAGCTGCTGTCAAGATGAATCCATTATTGCTGGTAATTTCAGCGTCATTTTTTAAATCACTACTCTCAAGCAAACCCTTATCAATTGCCACCGCCAACAATTAGTTGGATATTTTACAACAATGTTAGAAAAAAAAACTATTCTATCCAGAAAAAAAAATAATTTTATAGCAAAAAAAAATATTTAACGGCAAAAAAAAATTATTTTCGTAATTTTCGTTAAAAATATTTAACTAAAAAATTTTTTTTTGTAATATTTTTGAAGAATATCAAACTGAAAAAAATATTTTAAGTGTGAAAAAATTTTTTTTTCTGCTATTGTAATTATTTTTAATTGTAATAATATTGTTTGTACAAGATTATGACGTGGCAAACAAAGAGTTATGCACTGTGAGGATGAGATTTTTAAAGGCTGCGCGCCCCAATCCCTCTGTGGCAATTGTCACTATCGCAAAAACAATTAATGCTCGTTAAAAGAAATCCTTGATTTACGGGGATGAATAGATACACAAGGGGTTCGAAGATAACGGCTGCGTGCCTCCACGACAAGCAAAGACCCTCCTCGACGTCGTCGTCGCGGGTTAACAAGCGGGATACAGATAGAGAGGGAAATCCTCCATGACTATATGTATACACACTCATCCCTTTTTTCCCTTCGACCCTGATGCTTGCGTCGTATCACCTGCGCTTATCCCCACCAGCCAACGACGATTCCCTTTCCGTTCAAGTGGAGATCAGGCATAAATGACGCGATATTGAACCACTACTCTCGAAATATGTGGCTAAAATAATTCCTCTCGCTGTATACGTGTTGCAAAATCCATATTTTAGCAATAAAATATCAAAAAATATTTTTAAAAATGCATTATCCATTTTATCCACTCTCAATATCCAACTAAACATAAGTGACTGCGGGTCAAACAGTTTTTAGAACTATTAAAAGTAGAAAAAAAAATTATTATTATTAATAAATAATAAATTATTAAGAAAAAAATAATTTTTTTCTCTTCTTAAAATTTTTTTTCACGCAAAACTTGTCGAAAAAAATTGTGTGTTAAACAATTAATTGTATAAATATTTTTTTAGTTTATTGTAAAAAATCCGAGACTTATACGTTTAGGAAATAAAGTGGTTGAATTGATGATCAATTTCATTGAACTGTTGAAGAATATGATTGCGAATGGAGAATTAGGAAAGACGACAATGGAGGTTTTTGATGCATCATCAGACATTTGGAGGTGATTGCGGCGCCCGAGGGCGGACGCACAAAACATAATGCAGCGTCCAAGAGAAATTTATATTCCTCTGCTTGCGTGTATATCATCCATGAGCACATAGGCAGTGCGTCGATGATGTGTGTGCAAACGTTGACCGGTTTCTTATTCTGCGGACGCGCTGGGTAGTGCGACGGATGCGTACAAGTGTGTGTGAGTAATTAACGAGAGCGACTGTCACATCCGGCGACCCACGCGCGAAGGGTGCGGTCCTCGGAGGACTATCCCTGCTGGGCAGCCCTCGACCACGTCACTCGATCTGTCTCGCTGTCGTCTCGGACCTCACCCGATCGCTCGCTCGCTCCCTCTTGATCTCTCGCGCAACAAATATAATAATTTACTTAGGAATAAATTTCTTTCTCGTCGTATAATGGCTGTGTTACAGAATATGGCAAGGGTTTTTGGCGGGGGAATAAAAAGAAGGTCGTAAAGCAAATGAGAAACGATCCTTTCTCTACTCTCAGTGTGTGTGTGTGTCCCCTCTATTCATTGTCGCAGCGCGCGCGCGTCTTGGCTAATAAATAATTGAAACTTTTGTTTCGAAAAGTGAGGCGCGCACACCGAGTTGGCCAACTGTCTCATCCTCGCGCTGCTTGGCGCTCTGCTTAAATAATCGCACTTTATAAATTAAAGCGTTATGCTTTATGTTAAAAGATTCGCTCGGCATCTGTTTCTAATTACCCGCTAATGGCTATTCGCTGGTGTAGCCACGGCATTTGTTAGTTCGGATCACCTTTTTCACCATTCCCTTTGTCGCCCTCTCTCTATACTAGGAGATTCATGTATAAACAGACAAGCCTTTTATATCACAGAGTGTCATTATTTTTTTCTATTTCTAATTTTTTTTTTTTTTTATATTGTCGTCGCACATAAAAAATTTACCCAACTTTTTATTCCTATTTCGTAAAATTAGGTCTAAACTATATATGTCTTATTCTTACACTTTTATTATAAAAACATCAAATTTTTTTTTTCTCATCCAACGGAATTATTTGTTTTTTTTTTTTGCGGTTGTTTAAATCGAAAAAATATTAAAAATTATTTTTTAGCAATATTTTAAAAATAATAAAAATTTTCTTAGGGAAAAGAATGTAATTATTGAAAAAAATATTAACGATGAAAAAAATAAGGGTTATTTGATAAAATTTAAATATTGAGGTGTATTTTATTTCTAAATATGCATTATTTGTTGTTTTAAAATTTTTCAAGTGTTAAAAACAATTTTTTCTACGAATTTTTCGGCCTATTTTTTTCATTTAACATCAAATAAATCGTTAAATGGGCCGAAAATTGATGAAAAAATCGATTGAACAGTGAAAATGAGGTGAAAGAAAAATTTACACTCGTGTAGAACTAAAATCTATATTCATTGTCTGGCGAGCTATAATCATAAGGTAGATTATTGCCTGCGGTTTGCACTTTTAGGAGTAGTCTTAATTCAGCAATTAGCCTAATGGAATGTATATAACAATTAGAAGTCGTCTTAGGACCGTGTGCGCGGGTGTATGAAGCTCTTTGCACTCCTTCTATACACTTGTCGTTCAACTGGAAAGCTATAGCGAGGGGGTGCAAGCTGTATCTCGTAATTACCAGCTGATAATTTATGTTTATGTGGCCCGGCTTACTTACTTTACCCCTTTTGCTCTTTCCGCGCGCGATGCATAGCGAAAAGGGGCTCGCAGTGTATTACTACACATTCTTACGATGGGCGCGAGCTGGGGTTTCCTAGGGATTCGGAAAAGAGCGAGGGGTAGCGCGGAGGGTCGCCTTATACTCTTGTAGGTCCTTAAAGCCCTGGCGCCCATTACACCGACCAAAATTTACAGCCGTTTTCACACTTTACCAACGAAGGCCGATGAGATACCCGAGCGCGAGGGCGTTTTCGAGCACCATTTCGTGTTTCCCTCACGCTCCTGTCGCTATATTACTTCCTACGTAGCATATCACACCTTCAGCAACCTCCAGCGCCACGAAATTTCAAAGTTTGACCACTGAACCGCACGGTTTATAGGCCCGTTCCACCTTTGCCCGCGCTTTTTTCACCGTTATAATCATATTAACACCTCAATAACGTGCCGAGCGACGCTGGAGCCACCCAGGAGCCGATGGGAACCTGTTGGTGGATTCAGAGTGAAAGTATATAGCGTGGAACTAATTGCCATCGTCGATTAACGAGGCCACAACCCGAAACCGATTCTATTTTGTTGCATTATTATCGACTGGATTTTTTTTTGGGCTTAAATCAATATTAGAAAAATAATTTCTAGTGAAAAACAAAAATTAGAGTAGTGGCAAGCAGCTCAGTGAAGCGTTTATGAGGTGAGAAATTAAATTTTCACTTTATTAAAATTTTTTTTCCAGGAAAAAATTCATGTTACTGACCGAAAAAATTGAATAAAATTTTTATAAATGACAAATAAGCAAATTATAATTTTTTCGCGTTTGTATGTCATTGAAAATATGATTTTTCACTTTGAAAAACTACAGTATTATAATATGACGGTTAAAAAAAATTAAATATTCTATGAAAAAAAAATTTTTCTTATTAAAAACCTATTATTTTTAGCTGGGGTGAATATCAGCATTGAATCATGACGATATTTTAATATTAATTATTTAAAATGTTTTATTGTAGATTTATCTTCATTATCGTTTATGAAATTAAATAGTAATTGTATTATTAATTTTCAGAATACCTCCATTGGATGAATATAAGATTCATTAAATTTTCATCACACCCCAAGAAGAGCTCCAGACCTTTACCTGTGTATAAATCATAAATAATTTCCGTGAATTATCTAAATTGTCATAACAAATTTTCGATCGTTTATTTGATTATTGGTGCATAGATATATGGAAGTGAGAGTTAAACTATTTTCAACTTTTTTCAACTAAAAAAAATCTTCTATAAATAATTCTGGCTTTTAAAAATCAAAATATCTTCAAAACTATTGAAGACGGCGATTTTTTTTAAGATACCTTTTTTGTAGAAAATTTAATTATCTACAAAAAAGGTTTCTAACAAAATTCATCTAACTCGCATTTTTATCAAGATATCAGCAATTAGAAAAGATTTTACACCCTTTTGGTTTTGAACACGGGATATATTTCTAAACAGTGTGAATGAAAGTGGAAATTTCGAGGTGAAATTAAAACAACAGACGAGGTAGGACCTTAAGAATGCTTTGGGCGTACGAATTCGTAAGTTAAGTGCTGGGCAATAAAGGAAGACGCCCGAAGTGAGTTGCCTTGTCCACTTATGCGCGGCGCACCGCTTCAGTGACTTTCCGAACGGAATTTCACCGACATCTGCGTCGTCTCCGTTTCCTTTTCGAGTCCCCCTCAACGCCGAAGAAGTCAAGGATGACCGGGCAGACAACATGAGGCGGTGTGCGCCACGAGTCGTTTTGCATCTCAGCCTAGTTTAGACCAATCAATTATCGGCGGTTATAATTTTTTTCCAACGCTTCTCAATTAATTATACGCCACGCGGATATAAGCATGTGCTTTATCGAAGCGTGACTATATAGCGGCGCAAGCAGAAGCGTCAATTGACCGTCAATTATCGAAGATAAAAAGGTGACTTTAATGATCACAAAATTTTTAAGAATCACCAAAAATTGTATGACACATTTTATCATGCAAATTGAGAAACAAAAATATCGGCTGCCTCTTTTTTATAGATTAAAAATATGTTTAATTTTTTTCCTGACCGCTCTACTTTTGCTGATAACTTAAATATTACTCATTTTTTAAACATTACTTTGTTGTCAATTAAAAATAATTTTTTTATGCAATAAAATAATAAAAAAAAGGTATTTATAAATTTTTTTTTTCGTAATGTAATAAATTTTCTTCCATTTTTGGAAATAATTTAAAAAGATAAATGTGTTTAAAAAATTATTTTTTTAATGAAATTAAGTTTTCGAATAGGTGATAAAAATTTGAAAATTTTTTCGCAGCCTCAAAAATTCACATTTCGTCTATTTTATAAACAAGTAAACGTAAAATTCAGAGTGGGGAGCTCTGACAGAGGGTTAAAAATATACGTCGGTGCGTCGGCCACGTCAGTCTCTTGAGAACTTTCGCAGAGGCAACAGAGCAGTGCAGAAAAAATCCGCAACTAGGATAGTAGTTGTTGTTAAGTAGTAATAGTAAGAGTTGAGTCAGACCATTTTTTTTAATAACATAAAATATAGTATTAATATTAACTAAATATTAATAAAATTCAGATTCTATTTATTATTTTAGCAAAGTTATGTTAAACTTTTTTAAACAACATTTTTTAATAATATCTTGCATACTATTATTTATCGCGAAATATGCTGAAAAATATAAGACGCTATATATATTCTGACATATTCTTTGTTTTTAACTCGGATTTCAGAGGCTGAAATAAATAAACATTATTTTTATAAGAAGAAATTATTGCAATATCACGTATCCAAAACTAGAAGAGCGTATCGCCGACTTTTTTAATTGCCGATATCTTGATCAGAATACGATTTAAAAAAATTTTGGTGGAAACCTTTTTTGTCGCTAATTAAATTTTCTACAAAAAAGTTCTCATAAGAAAAATCATTATCTTCAATAATTTTAAAAATATTTCGATTTAAGACAGCATGAGAATTATTCCTTCAGTTTTTTCTAAGTCTGAAAAATTTTATGTTCATAAAAATTACTCGCATTCAAAGTTTTAATTTCTTCTTAATTGATTTCAGAGTTAAATTTAACAAAATTTAAATTCCTATCGCATTGTTTTTTTTTATTTATGTATTTTATTTATTTATTTATTCGTTTATATTAAAAATATCTCTTTAATCTAATCACAACCCTTTATCTTTATCGAAATTAATTTGAAATTGAAATTAATACTCTAATATCGCAAATGGACGGATAAAAAAAATTAATTCATCATTAAAAAAAAACCTGAATTCGCAATCTGATAATAAATTGACTAAATTAATGATTAATTCACATAGGCAAGAGGCCAATAACATCTGCCGATACACATTGGCGCCGGTAAGGTATATCCTACAGGTGTACTCGTCCTTCTACCTACCGCCATGAAGTTTGCTTGGGATTTTTCCATTTTATGACCCTTCAACAGCCCTATATAATTTTTTTCCTCACGCAGCCTTTAAACCAAACAATTTTTATGTCATCGCAGAATTAATTAACGCTCGTAAAATATCGTTGAGCGCATATGTGAGCACTTGCAGGACGAAGGTAATTTTGCGATGTGCATGTAAACAGGAGATCTGTATAGCAGTGTATTAAATACAGTTGCGCACATACAAGTCATTGCGCGTTGCGTCCATTTCGCGCGCTAACTTACTAACGAGTGATGCCTGGTAAACGGCCATTAATTTTCAATTAAGAAGCAGTAAAATTTCAATAATGGTCATTAAGCAGCCTGCTCGCATACAAGCGCTATATCGCGGAAAGACTTCGGGACGCAGAGGTTACATACACAGAAGGGGGAAACAGACGAAATGCGTCAGGTACGCCAGATGCAAGGGCTCCCCTTCCTTTCTCCCCGCTTTATAATCGTTCTTCGATCGTGTTTCAATACCAAGAAAATTTTCCTGCTTAAGTTTAATACACTCGCTCTGATATATTTATTATATTGACGAGACAATGGCGTGCAATTCTGGGGTTTGAATTATTTATTCGATTTCAATTAATCATCAGAATAATATGTCTGCAGTCTATACAAGTTTAGAAATCAGATTATATACTTCGTGCTATTCTTAGCAAAAGGGTTAATTCTATTTTTTTTTTTTCAAAGAAAAACGGATTAAACTGATTTTTTCGAAATTTTATTTTGTTTTTTTTTATTAATAACTCTGTAAATATAAAAGATAATAAAAAATGTCATTAAAATTAATTAATTACCGATTAAATTTCCTACAAAAAAATATAAGACACCATTTTTTGTGTTTTCCTTAGTTTTTTGAGGAAATCAAATTTTTTTAAATTCTTATTTTTCAAAATATCTCAAAAAGAAAGCAAAATATTGAAAAAATTTACTTCACATTTTTTGTAAATATTTAAATTTTCTATCATTTGTTTTCAATGATATTTTTTATTATTTCACATATTTACTGAGATTTTGAAATATTAACAAAAAAAAAAAATGCTTGTATCAGCTTTTCTGAGCGATATTGAGTAAAAGTAATTAAACATTGAGTTAAAATTTCCAGTCAAATATTTTCTATTCATTATATTTTGTTTAAAAAAGAATTTTATTTAGGAATAAATATACCGGTGGAGAATTAATTTGCGAAAATATGAATAGAATTTTGCGTTTTATCCAGTAATAATAGTCGGTTATATACGCAGCGAATATATTTAACTATATAATGTTGAATGTTTCTTTTATTCGGGCTGAGCGCTTGGTCAAGGTGCTGCCTGAGGACTCGTAGGAAAGTTTCACAGTGAAAACCAGAGTTTCACGTCTCGACGGTCCTGTGTGAACTGGACGGTAAGCGCCGGTCAGCTTCTCTGTTTGTCTTGTGAATACCAAAACACACGCGGCGTACAGTACATTGTATTATAATTTACTTACCGATGTTATAATTACAATTTGGACTGCAAGTATAAATGCGCGCAGGCATCTCTGAACGGCGGGTAATATTCCTATTACACTACTGTTCTCAACGATGTGACCTATGTGTATAATATAGCGCAGTGGTGAGCTGTTTGTTCAGGCCCCCTCGACATAATATTCAATTCTCAATTCATCCACTGTGCGCGCACTGTTTCTTCGACTGTGTACATGGTCTTTTCACAAGCATAAAAAACCTACTCAAATTTTCATGAGGACTTTCGCATAAAAAACCGTTTTCCTACCACCAATACAATCCATCTAAAAAAAAAATAATTATTTCAACATTTAACCATCAGATATACATATAAATATTGAAGTAATTTATCCATAGATGTCCTTGAGTTGTGTGTGAAAAAATGTGGCACAGAGAGACTCTTAATTTTTGTATAATTAATTTAGCGCTGGAAAATGTTTATTAAGGGGCTCGCGGTGTGTTGGTTGATTTAATTAAAACAGAAAAATTCACAAGATAAATCTTTTACATGCGTTGTATTTTTTACAACGTTTTTTTTATAGGTTGACAGCAAAACATTAATTTGGATTCGTAATTACATTCATAAAAGCTCTTACCAGAGTATGGTTTGAATTATATATGAATTTCTTCATCTTCAAATCTGTTTTGTTATGCAAAAATAAAAAATCTCTAGAGGATTAGCTGACAAGATTTTTCGATTAAAAAAAAAGAAAATCACTCTTAAAATCCATGTCTGTCATTTTTAAAATACAAATAAAAACCATAAAAAATATGAATTATAGAAAAGTTGAATTTTTCGCGTTGGACTTTAATAAAAAAAAATTTTCTTGTTGAAAAAAGATTGAAAATTTTTTTTAGGAATTAATTTAAAAATTTTTTTTCAAGTTGGATATTAATAAAATTATGGTTTTTTTGAAAATATTTATCGATGAAGTGGTTTTTTTTCAGTAAAAATAGATTGTTTTTTTTTGGCAGTTTTAATTAAATTAGCTGATTTCTGATGAAACAATTAATCCCAGGGGTAAAACTGCCGCAGGCGCATCAACATCTATCTATACAGAAAACTAATAAATGCATTCCGTCATTTTAATAAAATTCTCTCATCTCTTGTCTTCCCTCATTTCTGCACGCGATTGTCGCCGCTCTATTTTCCCCAGGCGTCGAATGAAATTCTTCAGATATTCCACACTCACACAGGCTCTCTATACAGCGCGTGTATAAAGAAAATGTAGAATAATCACTAGCCAATTGTCCAGCCAGTTCATAAAAGTCAACGAACACACTGTGATCTCATCTAAAAAAACCTGTTCTCAAACAATAATAACAATAGAAATGAAATAAAATCCACAAAAAAAAACTTTACTTCAAAAAATCATTCATTTATAAAATCAATTTAAAAAAAAATTTTAAATCCACGTCAACGACTCTAAATATTATTAACTATGATTGTTAATTTTTATTTTCATGTTTGAATTTATTTATTTCCCTTTATCATCTACACACGTACAGAATTCACGATAAAAAAATTTTTTTATCAATCAATTTTATTTCAACCATCGAATTATCAATTGAAAATTACTTTTTTTCAAAATTTAAGCTTTATTCTGTTCTGCAAGACACTTTGGGTGACTAAAGCCAAAAAAAGGTGCGTTTTTGAATTTAAATATCTTGAAAACTACAAAATATTAGAATTTTTCTCAAGAGAACTTTTTTCCAGAAAATTTTATCATCTACAAAAAAGATCTCTAACGAAATTTCTCCAACTCACATCCTTATCAAGATATCATCAAAATAACATTTTACGTATCTAAAACTAAAAGAGCGAACATAAAAAATTATTTAACATTTTTAAATTGAAATATCTTCAAAACTATCAAAATTAAAAAATTTTCACAAGAGTCCTTTTTTCTAGAGAATTAAATTATCTATCAAAAAGGTTTCAAACACAATTTACGTAACTTGCATTCTTATCAAGGTATCAGCAAGTAAAAAGAAGCCTTAATTTTCGGCGATAAATTTTTTTTAATTTTAGACACAAAAAACTCAAGAAATCACGTGTGAAAATTCTTGTGAGTTCGAAAGAGCGCAATGAAGGCATCAACCTGAACGGCCAATGGAATCGATTGGACCAATCGCGGTTGGCAGAGTGTGTATGCGAAGCGGCCAATCGCGGGCGGTTGAATATATCGCGTGAGGGCCCAACGCGGGGGCCCGCTCGGCGGTCCGCGGCGCGCGTATATGTATTTAGTATTCCTCAACAGTGGCAGGATATTGAAATGGCTTTACTGTCTCTGCTCATTGTTCCCAGGTATAATACAACGGCGGCAAAAAGCGTAAAAACCGGCGGGGCGAACGCCTCACTGCTCGCGATCGTCGATATGGGACTGAGAGTCGTGAGGAGGGGGCGCTGCTGATGCGGTGGGAGGCAGTGGAAGGCCAGCCGCGTGGAGGTAGGTACATAGCTATAGGGATTGATATAGCGAAAGAACGGCGCGCAAAGGCCGCCCGGAGTAATGGAAGCTGGAGTAGATATTGTACGGCATTACCAGCGAACTTTCCACCGCCAACACGCTGATATTGGTTTCGCCTTATTTCCATGATGCCAGTCGGTGGCACACGATGCAGTAGAGACGCCGTCAGTTCAGTTGGAGTTATGTATACAGATGAAATTGGAAATTTTGTTGGTTTGTTTCTGCCGTTGATTTTTTTTATTTTACTTTTCAGCGTGGAGATTCTATTTAGGGAGCTATTGAGTCTCCTGAGGGCTTGATGAAGTTCTTTCAGGTATTGAGATCTTCAATGTGTGCGCCAGATTTTCCGCATTTACTTCTGGCAAATTTCCCAACGCCAATTTTGCCGACCAGTATTGGCTTCAATTATTTTTTTTATCTGAAAAAGGGGAAATAATTTTTTTTTAATCACTCGACTTTATTTTTCCTCGTGATGAGATTTTTTTGTTAACCCTTTTATTAGGTTTTATGCGAGGCAATATTATGGTGTGCTCTATAGACACTTTCCTATAGTTCATTTTTACTGATATTTCTAGTTTAAATGACATAGTAGTCGATGAATTTCAATTCAATTACATTCAATTACATTTTCAGATACATTTGACTATTTTTGTTAATTTCAAAATTTGTGAGCAATCTCTAAAAATGCTTGTATCGGGCGAATTTTTTAGAGGGCTCTTAAAACATGACTAATTTTTTTTTAATACGAGACCCAAAAAAAACCCTTTCACCATGTACTATTATTTATTTTTGAAACAATTTGTACTAAAGAAAATTTTTATTTCAGGAAAGTTGTTGCCATTTTGACGAAAATTTTTTTCAACTTTTTGAACGGAGTAAAAAAATAGGTATTATACAAATGTAATAATTCGAAATAGTGGAAAAATAAAAATAAGCCTTCTGGTATAAACATTTATTTTTTTATCACTAGTAAAAATTTTTTCGTGCATAAAAATACTTGAAATATTCACCCTTAAAAAACGGTGCGTGAGAAATAGAAGAAAAAAAAGACGAAGCATCACATATTCCTAGCACTTTTTCCTGTAAAAGCTATTATTATTCTGAGAAAATAATTGGGTTTTATGGAGTTTTGACGTCTGCACAATTTTTTTGGTTTATTTTTTTTTACCAAATGGCAATAGTAGGTACACTCGAAGTCAACAACCCACGGCCGCGTCCGCCCATTGTCTCAGAGTCCTCATTGCGTCGTGGAAGTCAGGTGCCATAGACAAAATATATACATATATATATACATTTAAAGCGGAAATTGCGCGAATATAGCCTATATTTCACAGCTTTCGAGGCAGATCGTTGAGTAAAGATGACACGGCCTCCCCAACGTCACTTCCATCTTTTGTTTCTGCTGATGATAATTGTCGCTGCACATTATGAGCGACTCTGAAAGACAATATAGATTTTTTTCTGATGTCTATCTATATATATATTTGCACATTGTGCACACAAATATATAAATCAACCAGACTATTTACGGTGCTCCGTGAAATCATCGATCTTAATCACTGCGCACGCTTCATATACGCTAATTGGAAGAGTTGTCGAGGCGATATAAATGAGAATTAATTTGCAATTGCCAACGAGACCTAATGAGTTATCGTCCACCATTACCATCCTTTATTATTGTTTCCTCATTTATTGAAACGTCTTTAACAATGAGAAAAAAATTTTTCGAATGAAAAAAAAACAAACAATAATCTGCACAATTCTAAATGAAACATGAAAAAAAAAAAATAATTTTTACATTTAAATCTCATGAAAAAATATTGAATCCAGTAGAAATTAATTTTTTCACGTCATGGTAAAGGTAATTATTATTTTCAGATGATTGTTTAAGAATTAAAAAAATTTTTTTTGATGGTTTAGGGTTTATTTGATCATTTTTAAAAATTGAATGTGAGTATAGATGGAGAGAAATGGGTAAAAAAAGGGGGGAAAAACCAAGCGAGAGATTCTCATCTTGATGCCTACTATATACGAAGATCCTATAATGGCCAAGGGAAAAAAAGCTCTCCGAAGCTCTTTCCGGTAAAATTACTTTGCGGTGACTTGTCATTATCCAGCAGCAGCAGAAACTGCCTTCCGAGCCCTTCATATCGCCTGCTAGTTCGGAGTATATACGCGTGGCCTTGAGGAAAATGAGCAGTCACAAGACACCGTTGACCTCGCTGCATCAACAACGACGACGATACACTCTGACTTCAAGAAATCTACTGATGTTTGTCCTGAGTGAGGTAATTTTTTTTTTTTTTTTTCATCTTATTAAAACTTGATTAATGATTTTTTAAGCCATTACATTCCAGCCCTCACATGTCTTCAATTAAGGAAAAACAATTATCTGCGTTGAAATTTATGTTTTTACAACTTCACCTCTAACATTAAAAAAATATTTAAAAAAAATTCTAAAAAAGTCTTTTTGTAAAAAATGTATTTTTTCGACGAAACAATTAAACAAATTTATTTTCACTCATTAAAAAAAGATTGATTCTTCTCAACAAATTTATAAAAAAAATTCTTCGTAAAAATTTTTTTTCCGATGGATCATGAAGAAATTTATTTTCACTCATCAAAAAAGAACTCTTGATTCTTTTTAATCGATTTTTTTTTTATTTTAAGGATTTAAAAGGAAATATTTACTAAAATCCTGCTGGAATAGAAAAATTCCAAATTGATAATATGAGTTGAAGGAAAAAAAATGAAAAAACCGTGGAAAAGCGTCGGTAAAACAGAAAAAAGTGTGGGATATTTGATGATTCGTTGGAGAAAGGACGCGGATGAGTGACTTGTCGGTTATATCTGAACGTGGGATCAAGAGTGCAGCAAATATCCAGTACATACGCACACACGAGACTGGCTCGGAGCGAGACAAATATATAATATACGTGGAGAAATATAGCAAGGGACACGGGGAATGCGGTAATGACAGGAAAGCACAGTCGAACAGATACTCCGGTCGGCTAGACCGTCAGGCACTGAAGAGCTAGGGACGAAAAAGACACTGTACAGTACATACACGTGCAGAAGCAAGAGCGTGTCAGTCGACGTTTGGCGATCCTTTGCTTTGTGCTGCGCTGAGCGTTTTAACCACTCGAAATGGTTTCCTTTGCCGCTTTGTCAGAGACTAGTATCGACTCCCGCTCGTCGTCTCCGGGTCTGCCCTCTCGAAGTGCTCGAAAATATGGCAGGGACGCACACGCGCAACAAAGGCAAACTTCACCTAAAAAGTTGCACTGAATACGCGCGCAACACATCGACTATACTCCTCTGTGTGTCAAAAGCCACGAGTTTATGGAGTAAAATAAAAATGCTGCACGATGATTAAGATCATTGTGGCGTCCGTTTCGGATTGCTGACCAGCAGTTGTCCAGCCGTGACCCTCCTCTATATATGCTGCGTCTGCCGTGCAGTAATTATTGTCGACAGTGACGACTTTTTTAATTTTTTTCTTTCTCTTCCCATCGCAAAACATGTACATTGGTGCTGTTCAATAATTTTCTAGATACAAAAAAATTTGTTTCCATAAAAACTGGTGATAAAAATGATTATTCATATTTCCTCGACTTGGGGAATTTGAAGCTTTGAAATTTTCGTTCTAATAAATAGTTAAACTTAATACTATAAATTTTATTATTGTTGGTTTTTTATATTGTTGATCTCTTGATTATTAATTACCGAGAAAAAATTTCAAATCCGCGTGATTTTTGTGTTTCCGAGGATGTAGGTGAAGCGGAAAGTGGCGCCTCCACATCATCACAATGACTTGATGAGTTTAGCATACATTAGCATGCGCGTGCAAAATTTAAATCGTATATATGACGTAACCCTGATATAGATCACACTCTCAAAGTGAAATATAAAATTCGAAACTTGAGCAATATTCAAAAATTATTGCAGCATTCCAAAAATTCTGAAATTTATTTTTAAAAAAATTTTATTTTCAACAAATAAATATTAAAAATTGAATTTTTCACGTCAGTATCAAATTCGATGGCAACAAAAAAATTTTTAATCATAAGATTGTGTTTTATTATTATCAGTACCAATTTTGCCGACATGTCTACACACCGCAACAATTTTTTTGTCATTTTATAGACCGCAGCTATTGAATTAGATATTTAATTAAATTACTTGAATATTTAATCAAAGTGTCGGCATCATTGTGACAAAAAAAAATGAGAAACTTGATAACTGATTGCTACAACTTGATTAATAAAAATTTCCATATTTCTGTTAATGATATGAATTTCATTGGCTTTCGCAGAATTCTGGTTATCCCGCGCGCGACAGACGCACTTCTTTTCTAATTCCCTTTTGCCGGCGCGCGCGCACAAACACTACTCCGCCAAGTCATCTTTATGGTCAATCTACGGAGACGAGGCCCGCGTAATTAAGAGCGAGCGGGGACTGTCGGGCTGATTAATAGAGGACGGTGTGAGATAATCAAAAGGAAGTTATACGAATGGAAAGAAGCCAAGGAAGACGGAACGCGGCCTGGCGATTTCATCTTCACTCACCAAACGACCGACTTCTCCCTCTATGTATCACACTGAATATATATTACATGTATAAATGTATAATCCGCCGACACATACATAAAGCCGGCATCCAGAGTCGAGTAAAAATCGCAAATTCAGCAACTTCACACTGTCGACAACCGCACAATTGATCCAACTAATAATCGATTTAAAGCGATAATTAGCCCGGTGATTAAAAGTTACACATGTCGATATGTACTTAATCCGACATGTTGACCAATTGTCCGCCTACCCGGTCATTTTGGCGAATTACTTCATTCATTCGGAATGTCGGCGAGTGATGACTGAAGGGCCATCGACCGTCTACGGGTTTATATGCCAGCTGGCGCAATAATACTTTCAACTTCTCGTGTATGTACTTCCTTTTAGCCATTGATGTTGCTTATTTCTCACAAAAGACACATTCCAACGTGAATAACACAAGAGCGTGGGGGTCACGGTGAGGCATGATGAAAAATACACATGATGATGATTCCATATTGCGCACTTTTCCTCTCCCTCGCCACAGCGGAGTATAATCACTCTAGATATAAGCACATGTATATTTAAATTATTAGTCGATTAAATAAAAAAATCTTTGGTGCATAAAATCAGACTTGAGTGAATACATAATCATGCGTAATGAGATATAATTGACCGTGAATCATTATTTCACTGTCAAATATAAAATTGATTACAAATTAATATATATATATATATATCAATTTGTAATCAATTTTTAATACACATTGATTTATTTATATCATTAATCGTGATATAGAGAAATTGATGATTTATATATTAAAAATTACCATTTAATAAATATCTTATTTTCACTATAAATAGTGACATAGTTGTTACTATGTGGAATTTAGTAATTGGTTTTTTTTTTCAATTACACACAAGAGTATTTTTCTTTAAAATATATACCATGTTTTTCACTATGAAAATAGTACCTACTACACTATGTAATAGTAATTTTACTATGTACTATAGCTGAGTTTCTACTTTAAAAGGCGTTTTTCCAATCATAAATTGTATTTTAAGAAAATCATTTTATTTTCACTTGAAAAAGTAGCACTATACTGTATGATAGTGATTTTACTATGCTATATAGTTGATTTTCTGGTCTTGAAGGTGTTGTTTATGATACTATATATTTTAAACTATTTTATACTATTTTTTGACTAATGCCATAGTATTTTACTATGGAAATATCAATAATAACTATGTTTATTTCACTATTTCATTTATTTGAACCAAGAATTATATCTTTTTATGACTGCCAATTTTTATTTTAGAAAATATAGTTTATATACTTAGTATATTACGTAAAGATAATTTTTGACAACTCAAAAATTGTATGTTCGAATAGTATAGTAAATTAAAAAAAGATATATAGTGGCATGACGCCCCCTTTTTAAAATTCTGCCTATACTCCAACCGGGCGTCCTAATATATGTGGATAATTTAGACGCATATCTATGCGTATCACTGGAGACGAAATAAAAAAAATAGAACGACCTGACATAATCGTTCCTATCGAATGATTTACGTTCCGCCTACTACAGCCGAGGTCAATCGCAGGAAACGATAATCTCGAGTATGTGTGCTCGTCACCATTGCCGTTCACTTGGAGAGGAAGTAATAATGACAGGAGTGAACAAAGGCAACTATTATTATTGTACCCAAAAACAGGACATTATTGAAAAACAAGATTCCACGAAAGCTATCAAGCACATCAGGTGATTTTCATCCGAAAAACAACCGCTTATTACACACATAACAACTATCAATTTTTCCAATTAATTATTGCAAAACAGTGTCATACGGAGGGTGTTTTCGGAAGGTGTGCAAGTTGCGAACACGACCGGCAGGTGGCAGCACGCTGATTGGTTGTCAAAATGCGATATGTATCGAGCTCTGGTTGGCTTTCTCACTCTTGCCCCGGCTTCGAAGCTATAGACAGTCATATCCGGCGAGTACCGGCAATTAATAACTCGCCAGGGCCTATTAATGCCATTGTTCAGAGACGCGTGACGAAAATGGCGGCATCTGTATGCTGTTCGTGTCTGCGCGCTACACACACAAAGACGCTACACACGCACGCAGGAAGAATCGGCGGCAGTGTAAAAAAGCAATGAAATAAGTGGCGCGAGGCAGGTGCTGCCGTCACCTCAGCCTTCGTGCGATCTATCGATCGATCGCTTAGATGAAATCGATGGCTACATCATTCGAGTGTTGCGCGAACGCACTCTCTGGCCAGCAGCGAGAGATCGTTATCCGGCTTTGCGAACTGAAGCAGCTGACGATACAGAAAAAACTACATTCGACACGATATATAGCGGAGAGGCGAGTATAGGCAACTGGCGAAACACAGCGGGGGAATAATAAGTATGTAATGAGCGTTGGAGTAAGTGAAACGTTTGCGTATGCCTTCTATTTGCCATTTTAGCTATTTATAGACAGCCCATTTTACATTTTTACGCTAGTCAACTTTTCCATTATATACTGTATACGCCAAGGCAAATTAATAATAGCTTTTTATTAGCAACTATATAGACTGTCTTGATGTCTATTAGAGTCAATGTTGACGGTATGATATTTTATCTAGATCAAGTACACGATTTATTCAATCAAATTGCAAAATTATTTCCAAGATATCCACCTCAGATATCCAACTAATCCATCTGAAATAAATTATTAACATATTACATGATTAGCTATATTGTAAAAGTATATTTTTTTCTCAAAATCGGAGAAAAAAATTTTTTTTTAACCAAATAAATGAAAAAAAAAAAAAAAAATTTGAGGATTAGTTGGATATCGAAGAAATCAAAAAGTAGAATTAATGATGGGATGATATATTTGCTGTCAGTGTTTAAATCAAGCTCATGAGTGAGAAATCCAATTATATAAAACAGATACATCAGGAAATACAGCACGGGTGGCAGCTAGTCTATTGAGAGAGGGTCAGAGAAACATATTGGATGGGGAAAAAAATTGGTAAATAATATCTGTAATTATATTTACAACTAATAAAAATAATGATCAAATAGATTTTTACAAATTAGCAGATAATTAAAAATCTTGGTATTAAAATATAGATATTGCAGAGCTATTTAAATGTCACTTTTCATTCAATTGTGTCACTCTGACTATAACTATGTTAACCGTCAAACCTCGAATATTCCCAAGACTAAAATTCCAGTTTAATATATTATAGTGCAAGTGGTGCGTTAGAATTTCATCAGACAAACAGGTCGAACTCTGAAAACAAACTCTGATGAAATATACACCCTTAGTAGTATATATACTGCTATTCTACAAAACTAACCCAAAATGTATTGTTACAAATGCATTCATTAATTCGAAGGAAAATTAATCAGCCAAGTACAATTGGTTGGAATTCATGCTGTAAGCATTCTGACTTAATTCTCATCTAAGAAATTAGCATGGTGACATAGCACATTATTTAGCGCACAGTCTGAGAGAAGGATGATGAACGTGAGAAAAAAAAATTTTTACCATATCGAAATTGCGAAATAATCGTTGAGCGTATCGAAGCAGAGCAGTACATATATACATATCTATATAAACTTATTATTTCTACCCCAGTGTTGAGAACAGAGAATAAGATCGAGTTGAGTGCAGCCGTCATTGTCTGAAACCAGTTCGTGGCGCTCTTTTGCATATACTCACTGTCTTTTTTCTCCTCTCCCTTCGTCCGACGATTCATAATTATTGTCGTCCCGTGCCCATTGATTATTAAACAGCTTATTATGCACGTCGTCCTCATCTCCGCGGCCCGGTTCTTCCGGTGTGCTCTGCAGTGTCTATCGCATTTCGTACTTGGATATATAGGGGAGCGCGCAAGACGACGGGGTGTGTATACGTAAGCCGGAAGATGGGAATTAAAACGAGCTCCGAGAGCCGACTTTTTGAATTATTATACAAAGTTGCTGGAGAATCACGGACATTGTGTTGATAAAAGACAAAGCTGGAAAAAAATTTTAAGTTGCATAATTGTTGTGCATTGTTGTCCTAACAACAACGAATTTTTTTCTCACTCGTAAAATCGATTAACCATGTTTAAATTATTTATTTTTTTGTTAAATAAAATATGATGCTGTACGATTTGTTGATGATTTTGAGGTTTTAATGATTAATTTGTGATTTAATTATATTCATAGGTGATATTTTTGATATCCGGAAAAATTTCACGGCTTCGATCATCTTATAGAGCAGTCGGCAATTGGATTCGCGCGATAGACCATCAACCTCAGGCTTCGCTCCAGTTGCGACACACATCTCCCACCCACGGCACATATAGTACTTGCTAATGCCCCTCTACATGTGTAATCTTATAAACATTGAATAATACCACTATTGATTGGAATCTCCGCTAGCATTAATAAGTACCTCCCATTCAACATTTAATTAATCTAGAAAGTCATGACCGATGAAAAATAATTAGAAAAATGCGCATTGGGTATATTAATACAATATTTCTACACAGGAAAAACCTGATTTATATTTTGCAGAGTGTATAATTCTCAAGTTCCATGTATGATGCAAAGGATAAAATCAATTATTTTATTCAACTATAATTTTTTTTTCCATTTTTTTATTAAAATAAAATCTCAAAACCAACTTCTCATACCTCTTATTATTTTAAAATCACACCAAAAAAAAAAAATTTACTTACAGAAAACACTTTTTTAAAATCAAAATTTCTATTTTTTGTGTTTTTCAAATTTTTCAATCATCATTTTGAATCAACATCTCATAAACGAATTTGCGGAATATATTTAAATTATTAAAAACAAAAAAATATATATTTATTAATAAAAACGTTTTTTTTTTTTGTCAAATTTCAATTTTTCACAATTTCTAATCAAAACAATGAAATTTCTTATTTTTCAAAAATGTAAATTAAAATAATTTCTACAACGTTAAAATTTTTTTTTTAATAATTTTTAAATTTTTAGTGCTCTAATAGCAATAAATCATTATAGTCTTGAATCGTAAAATTGAAAGAAAAAAAAAACCCTGAATAGAAAATAAATATTTTCGAATCGAAAGAATAGAATAGAATAGAGAAGAGTAGTCTACATATTATGCGCGTTCACAGGAAGTTTAAAAACTTTCTCTGATGGGGTTCATTAGCAAAGCACAGGCTCTGTGGCTGAACACCCCGATTTATCCCTGGGAATACTTGAGGCTATCTGTCAATCCTGACAGGGAATTCAAAGAGTTTCGGATTAATAGTCGTGACGGGATATATGCGTACATGTCGTCGATTGAATCGAATGCGAAGGAGCAGGATGGAGCGCATCAACCATACCACACTGTGCCAGAGGCACAATGACAGGAAATCTCCAAGATATGCAAATGGGGGCGCGTTCCGATCATCTTTTTACGCCGCGGGCTTTGCCATCATCGCACCACCGCCGAAAAGAGTTGCCCTAGGTGCAGGGACAGGATATAGGGGATACATTCGGAGACGAACACATGTTCCAGGCATTAGCATAGCCTCCTGCGTGACATTTGCATACGGAGAAAATTTGCATCGTCCGGATATGCATTTGTGTGTTATTTCAAATGGTGGCGAGAGCTGCTGCATTCTCCTCTAGCTATCTATTGAAAGGATATCGGCGTGGATGAAGGGCACACACATAAGAAAGGTCCTCGAGAAAAAGAATAATACATTAAGGGGTTAAAACGCCTCATAATGCTTTTGTACTCTTTCTCTCGCTCTGCCTGTCTCCATCGCCTCTGGCGTGCTGCAAGTAGCACTTTTTTTCCTACACGCGCATTTATAGCTAATGTATTATTTCTACGGATTTCCGATGATCTATTGGACCGTCATCATCTCTCAAGTGCTCCGGACTGACACACTACAGACTGTTCCATTGGTTTTAAAGAAAAAAAAAAAACTTTTTTTCCTCGCCTGTATCCAGATAACAAATAACCTACTGCACGAAGTGATTTTGCATTTTTTTTAACCTCTGTAATTATATAATATGACTATTTGAAACATTTATCACACAATGTGCAGTTTGTATGGATGAAAAATATCAGTGCTACGCCTTTTATTGCATTCTATCACGAAAACCTTGATATGTCTACGATGAAAAAAAAATTGGATTTGCCTGAATTTTTTTTTCTTTTAAACTTGTTATTAATCAATGTATCATAAACTTGTTGGATACTTCAGATAAACGCGTCTTACATGTATAAATATACAAAATTATATTTTCTTGATAAATTTATTTCCTTGTCTAAATTTTAATATTTATTTTCAGCTGTTTTATGAATTCCCAAAATTTTGATCTCAGTAGATGAATTTTGATTTATTTCTATCTCACTTGATCAAAATTCATTTTTCACAGATTATATATGTGATATTTAATTTTTGAAATCATAAAATACTACTCATTATATATATTTTGCTGTTTGAAAAGTATCTATTACCGTGACAATAAATTTGCAAGGCTTGATGTGATGTTTTGCCACAGCGTTGAAGCTGTCTTGTCCCATTTTCATCAAGTCTACACTGCATGAAACATGTGAAATAATGATTTGAGATACCTAATACATGTCCCTGAGCAAAATAAAACACACAATAGAAATCTGAAATGGATATATATGCACCTTATATTTTTATATTCCCTGTTTGATTTTCTAGTACTTAACTATGCAGTTAAGGGTGCATCATGACAATCATAATCGTGACCCAAATAATCTTGAGAGCCAGGTTGAGGACATTGATCTATAGATCTATACAGATCTCATTGTCCAAAAGTGTTTCTACCTGTGTCGTCTTTTGTGCCGGGTGGTATTGGATATACGTGACAATTCTAGAAGCGTTTTTCGAACGCTTCTCGATTTTTTTTTTCATAAAAACACACCCGACAAAGGAAATCTATATCAACCATCATCACGACCACCCCCTCAAGATCACGTGGGACACGGTTTTATAAGCGTTTTATATTTTGCTTTCTACCTGACTTCCTTCGACTTTCGTCGATCTTGATATCACAACCAACCCCCGTGTGTGTGTTTACATTTCGATCTGTTCAATTCAGAGGCATTGGATGAGAACGCCAGCTCAATGCTTTATTGTTCCTCTTTTCAATAGCTATTTTAAAAAATAAACATATTTGCCAAATATAACCGAAATCATCAATACACTTTCTGCAGGGTGTTTACTCTCGTGTTTCGATCCTGATGGAAAAAATTATCTATTAAAATTTTATTCCATTCATCATTTGTTTTTTTCTGTGGGAAAATTCTGGCTATGAATTTTGACTATGAATGACATTTCCTGATTAACAGCTTTAAAATGACCGTAAAAAATTAATATAAAAATAAAAATCCGTATAGATATAAAATAAAAAAACGCGACCAAAAAAAAAAATAGTAAATATTCATCCAATTGAGCTGAAAAAATATTAACGACCAAAAGACTAAAAAAAAAAAAAAATGATTAAATCCATACTACATATTCATCCAACCCTAAAAACCATATTTCTCGCAGAAACTATACAACCCATAAAAACCCGCAACAATCACCAAGTACAAAAAGAAAGCAGAAAATCATAAAAATCCCACGAAGTAGCCCCCGGCCCAGAGGATTTTTTTATCATCAAGCCCCGCGCACCACGTCTATCTCACGCTCGTAATTCATCCAACGTCGAAATATGCAGATATACTCGAGCAGCAGTGGCGCGCAACGATGCTAATCCTCGTGCCCATCGATCCTTGGCCCTTCGGAAGGCGCTGATGGAAGCGATGGAGACCTTGGTCGAGTCTCTCCACCTGGCCCATGAGTTCTCCCCCCATAATCACATCCTCCGCGTGTCATGCGATCCTCGCTCGAGCGATTCTGGTCCACCAATGACACGGAGAGCAAGCATAAAACTCTCATCTCCACCAACTCGGTGCGCTCTTTGCGCCCTGGGACACAGTGGAATCGTGTGTGTGTGCCAACGAAGGAACTAACGCGGATATGGTAATTCAGTAGATATGTAAATAAGTTAGATTTGAGTTTTGTTGCGGCCGGGGTTCGATGGGAACCATTCGCCTTGATTGTGTGTATTTCTATTGGTGTGGCTGGTAAGCGCCTTAGTGTCCGCATCGACGCGGTGTCACTGATGAGAGTGCGCCCTACATATACCTATACACAGCATCGAGATTTATTGGATGCTGATGTGATACGCAGAGGGAATTGGTGATGATGAGAACGGAAGCACTGGATTACACGCATACCAATAGATTGATATTTTCTTGCAGATCCGCGCTCTGTGCAGCTCGACACGTGCATCGCAACATCACAGTCAGTTTTTTGTTTGTCGAGGTGTTGAAAGCACGGGCGTTGAATGGTATCGAAACGGAAGTCGTTCAGTATCGAAATGCGTGACAAAACTTGAAAATTAAACCCGTTAGCTGATAGTACAAGTATATACAGATAATATATGCACTAAACTCTCAACTGGCTCATAATAATGACCTGTTGATAGGTAAGTAGCAATTATAATTAGCATTACAATATACACTTGGGAAAAATACTCGTTTTGTTATTTTAAATCAAAGGACAACTCTATAACTCGACGTAAAATATCATATTGTTTTAGCGTTTATGTTGTCTCAGATAGTCAAATTTTGTTATAAAGTTTAGTTAGAGAGAAGGAAAAATGTGCATTTATCGTCATAGTAAAATATACTACTATAATTATACTATAATTACAACATTTGTTGTCTCTATATACTGTAACTATTTTTTACTATAATTACTTATGCTATTTTAATTACTATCATTCACGTGTAATCATCACTATTACTTGTTGCTATTATTATTTATTACTATTACTGTTGTTTTTTGATTCTACTATTATGTATTACTATTATTTTGTTGTAATAACTATACTTTTACTATGTGTGCATAGTAGGTATCATAGTGTTCACTATGATCATCGTTATAATTCTATCATTACGAAATTCTCGGGTTTATTGAAATAAAATGGAATATAAAAGTGAAACTTTTTTTGAATCTGCATAGTAGTTTTTACTATGCACATAGTGACTTTAATTATTTGTAGGTTTTTTCTGTAACAATGATGTATATTATAAAAGTGAAACTTTTTTTGAATCTGCATAGTAGTTTTTACTATGCACATAGTGACTTTAATTATTTGTAGGTTTTTTCTGTAACAATGATGTATACACTGATAGAAAATAATGGTGCTGAGTGCCATACTCGTATAGCATTTTGGGTGCATACCCGAATTATGTGAAATTCCACTATATATTTGGGCAATATTCTGCATAGTAGTTTTTACTATGCACATAGTGACTTTAATTATTTGTAGGTTTTTTCTGTAACAATGATGTATATATGTGAAATTTAATGAAAGTCATTTTGTTGAAATATAATAGTTATAGTTGTATTTGTTATGAA